>CM056377.1:10814569-10837069 GCA_029718625.1 Synaphobranchus kaupii | reverse complement strand
GGACACCCAATCTCCCCCGGCGGGATTATACGCCCAGATTTTTCAGGTTGCCTCCCCTGCCTCTATCCCCTCTACCGGCAGTGGAAGGGACATTGTGGCGTTGCCGTGGCAACTGCCTGTACATACGCAACTAACTCATGGTTATGTTCTAGATGGGGTCCATTTACATGGATAAATCCAGGGGGGTGGGGGGGGGGGGGGGGGTGGTGAGTGGGAGAAGAGAGAGAGAGAGAGAGAGAAGAGGGATAAAACGAGAGGAGAGAAAGGTTTCTGGCAGACCATAAAAGGCCTTAATACGCAGACCAGATTTATTTTCTCCAGCTCTATCACGCTTTCATGAGCAACGCTGGATCAGCGTTGCCCTAACGTGCAGAGTGACTTCCTTCCCTCCTCTCGGCTAATTCTTATTGGCTGCCAGAACAGAGATGGGTGGTGTTGCCAATGGGTTCTGTACTATTTATGGACAGATGTATTGCGGTAAACGGGATTGATGCAGGATTGTATAACTATGAAACAGGCAGCTGTTGGGGAGAACACTGGATTCATACGACAGCAGAAATGGCTTCAGTCACCAGAGATGACTGCATGAACGTATGTTGTGGAGTAGAGTAGCAGATTAACTTTATTTACAGCAGAATTCTCTGGCCAATGCAGGATTGGATGGATTTCAACTGTGATAAACCCCAAACTTTCCTGATTCATCATCATTTCATACAACAAACTAAGCAGTGCTTGTCGCATCATAATCAGCAAGGTTCTTAGAATTGCACTCATTGTAATACTTATCGTGTTAATTTGTTAGATTACTCTGCCTTTGAATAGCATTTGATCCCAGCAGAAATAAGAATGGTTCTAATTTAAAACATGTATATTGGCACAAACACACACACACACAGGTACAGTCCGCACCCCCCCCCCCCCAACAGCTGACCAATCACAGGGCAGTCTACATCAGCGATGGTAGCTGATGGTGAGCCAGTTATCAGACAGCAGGTAGTCACATGGGGTATCATGGATGCTGTTTTCAAGGCTTATTGATCCAGAGCTGTGCTTGTAATTCACTTCTTAGTTCATAAATTTATTGCACAATATTGCATCTGAGGTCTCCCATAAGTATTGCAATGTGGAACAGACAAGTTATGGCGATACAACCCCTATTCTCAAACACGACCCACCCCACTCTGCCCCTGCATAGAACAGTCCAGTTCAGACTGCATTTCAGGTGATGTTCCCAGAGCTGGAAAGCGAGCATACCTACAGATTACACAGATGGCATTTTTACATACAATACGTACAATACATACAATCAATTTTTTCTATGAGAGACAGAGTATGACATCAGTGCAGAGGCCAGCATCTTGTACCATGTGACCTATGATTGACATGTGCAGCGGGCCCCTGGCCTGAAACTGTCAGGACACAAAAAGGGCTCACTGGAATTTCCCTTGGCTCCAAATTGCACCTCTTATTTATGCAAACTGCGACAACCTTGATTAAATGTTCTTTTTCGGGAGTCGTCTGGGGGTCCTATGCCACACGGTGAGTGAATCTGATTCCGAGGCGAGCTTTCGAGCGATTTATAATTGCATTATGCATTTGAGTAAATAAGTCATTTGGTGCTTTCAGGATTTGAATTGATTGCTGTGTGCGCCGACAGACCCTGTCTAGCTGGCAGTAATTGGCTGTAATGGGTTTTGGAAAACAAGCTGTCTGACAGTGGGGGGCGGGGGCTGAACTAGGAGGCTGAGCACAGAGAGCATCTGCAAGATTAGAAGCCTTGTGAGTGAATGACATGGAGAGCTGCCTTGGGCTGTGTCCAAATCATGCATCCTGTGTACTGTGTACTAGCATACTGCATACTGCACAGTGTAACATGCATTATGCAAAAACATATCCTCCATACCTTTATCAGTGAAAACCCGGAAATAATTATGTCATCCGGGGATTTTAAATAGCCTATACTACATTTAGAGAACATTTCACGTACTGAACAACTTTCACATCCAGCGTACTCAACTGGAATACGCAATAGTATAGAAGGGTGTTGATTCGGACAGAGCCCCTGATACAGAGGGAGAGAGTGGGCAGGGGTCATCAAGCCCACAGCCCACCACTGTGAGGCATCATTCACAAGCTTGTAAACCTTTGTATGAAGGCTTTGGGCTGGAGGCCTTTACTGTGGAGGATGATTACCCCCCTCAGCCATTGTACCCAAGAATCCTCGGCTGTGTCCGAACCAGAGCCCTATGTACTGCGTCCTGTGTACAAGCATACTGCATACTGCTTATGGCATACTGTTTAGTGACATGTAGTATGTAAAAAATATCCTCCATACTATTATCAGCAAAACCCAGAAATAAGTATATAATTCGGCAATTTTAAGTACACTACATGTAGAGAAAACTTTGCCTACTTAATCATATTCTCATCCAGTGTACAGAACTAGCATACTCAATAGTATAGAAGGGTGTTGATTGGGACACAGCTATCCTGTTTTTGAGGTGCGGTTTAGGAAGGGGGTTGATTGGCAGAGGAGCCTCGCTGTTGGGATCCCCGGCATGCATAGGAGGAGGTTGCCTTGGCGATAGTGAAGCCTCTCATTCAGAAAGCGAGGTTTTGGTTCCCAGCGAACCGTCTCCCCTGGAGCCTACAGGAGGCCCATCTTAGTGCCATTACCACTACAGTGACTAGTGCATACTAAGAAAAGAGAGGGAGAAATCCTCAAATGCACTCTCACACACACACACACACACACAGAAAACAATGCCTATTTATTATTTATATAACTGTTAGCAAGTGAGACACCCAACCTGACTAAATCTGATGTCTGGAATATGATTGCTTCTGATATTCAGTAGTTTTTTATATTGCCCACCGTGCAGCAGCAGGAGATAATATCTGTTCTACTGCTGCTCCTGCCGGAGAAAGCGCCGCACACACGCAAATAAACGAGTGAGGAAAGCAGAGGAAGGAGACAGGAGGAAGAGAAGTAGATATATTTACCAGGGCCCGTGCTTTACCTCTGTCTGTAGTGTGTTTTCAGGGCCCGTGCTTTACCTCTGTCTGTAGTGTGTTTTCAGGGCCCGTGCTTTACCTCTGTCTGTAGTGTGTTTTCAGGGCCTGTGCTGTACCTCTGTCTGTAGTGTGTTTTCAGGGCCTGTGCTGTACCTCTGTCTGTAGTGTGTTTTCAGGGCCTGTGCTGTACCTCTGTCTGTAGTGTGTTTTCAGGGCCCGTGCTGTACCTCTGTCTGTAGTGTGTTTTCAGGGCCCGTGCTTTACCTCTGTCTGTAGTGTGTTTTAAGGCCTGTGCTTTACCTCTGTCTGTAGTGTGTTTTAAGGCCTGTGCTTTACCTCTGTCTGTAGTGTGTTTTAAGGCCTGTGCTTTACCTCTGTCTGTAGTGTGTTTTCAGGGCCCGTGCTTTACCTCTGTCTGTAGTGTGTTTTCAGGGCCCGTGCTGTACCTCTGTCTGTAGTGTGTTTTCAGGGCCTGTGCTGTACCTCTGTCTGTAGTGTGTTTTCAGGGCCTGTGCTGTACCTCTGTCTGTAGTGTGTTTTCAGGGCCCGTGTTTTACCTCTGTCTGTAGTGTGTTTTCAGGGCCCGTGTTTTACCTCTGTCTGTAGTGTGTTTTCAGGTTTGTGTTTCAAGTTGACACTTAGAACAGAAGTTAATCCTGGCCCTTTCTCTGTCTATGACTAATTCCCCCTCATAATTTTATGTTGTATTTAGCATCTGTCTGCAGTAATGAGGCTTTGTACTAACCAATGCTAAAGAGCCAAAAGAAACTGTGTTTGTTGTCGGCAGTCTGATATTCAGGTTTAGCCAGCGAAGGTGGAGGAAGAGGAGGCACGGTTTGAGTGTGGGAATGTAACAGGTGCATACGCCACAGATGCATTCCTGAACTCCGCAGCGGTTTTCCTCAGGAGGAATGTGTGGGAATGTAACAGGTGCATACGCCACAGATGCATTCCTGAACTCCGCAGCGGTTTTCCTGAGGAGGAAGGTGTGGGAATGTAACAGGTGCATTCCTGAACTCCGCAGCGGTTTTCCTCAGGAGGAATGTGTGGGAATGTAACAGGGGCATACGCCACAGATGCATTCCTGAACTCCGCAGCGGTTTTCCTCAGGAGGAATGTGTGGGAATGTAACAGGTGCATACGCCACAGATGCATTCCTGAACTCCGCAGCGGCTCTCTTTTCCCCCAAAAGGAATTTGTTTGCTTCCATTACTCCCGTCTCCTAAACTCCCGTGGCTTCTGGCCAAAAGCCAGGCGACTGTTTCCATGGCGATCAGACCTTTCAGTGTTTCGGCTGGAGGGAAGGATGAGGAGGGAGAGAGAGAGAGAGAGAGAACAAGCGTACATTAGGGAGAGCTTTTCACTGGTGGGTGACTGTATGAGCTCTGTGGAGATGGTTGTCATGCACAAGTCTCAGGCATACCTCAGAACATGTCTTCAGGTCTTCAGTAGAAATCTCAAAGCCTTCATTCCATTTGAGTTATTCAATTACGGTAAAAAATACACCAGATTACTTGCTTACACTCCTATCCATTACTGATAAACATACAGGTGGAGAAGCACTGTCCTCCTGTCTCCTTTAACCCCTGGCCCCGAGGTACACTGCTGCCCATTGGCCAGACTAATACAGCTTATGTCTGTTGTTAAGAAACTTCCTTGATAACACACAAAAGATTGAAACTCCCCCATTCTACCCCAAAACAGTTTGTCTTAAGTATTGATTTTGATCCAGGATATATAAAAAAGTACCCTCGCCCATTACCTGAATAGATTGTTCAAACTTGCTGATTGTGACAAACTGAAGTATGTGGCGCAACTTGAAGAACTGCAGTTGCTGCAGTTGCTTTTTAAAAAAATCATATTTTAATGTTATTTAAAGTTTAATGTGACTCTTTGTGGTGTTAAGTGTGATTTTTTGTGCATATTTCTCTAAAGAGGAGGAGGTAAGGTTGCTTGATGGCAGCAGACTGAGCCAGTCCATTTTATCTCATGTGCATCAAAAGCAAATAGCACATTAGAACTGCATTACAGAATCTTTACTGCCTAATTAATCACCGGTGTTCCCTATGGCTGAGGTATCTATGGCTCCTCTGATGTTGATGACTCATAATGACCCTCACTCATGCAAATCATGCATCTTCTCTCAACATGGCTCCTCTCTTCACAGCCCACTGATGTGTCTGGCCCGTATAAAAATTATGCATTCCATGCCTGTGCATACCGATAACACTCCGCACCGGTACTTCAACCGTTCCTCCCTCTTTTTCTTCCTCCTCTTTCTTTTCTGAATCCTTTCATTCTGGCTTGCTGTATCCCTCTGTCAGCTCCCCTCATTCATCCTCCTCTCTGCCTCTCTTTACTCGCTTATCTCCATGGTAACCCTCTTTCTTGGTGGCACCTTCACATCTCCGTGGTAACCCTCCATCTGGGTGATACCCTCCCGTCTCCGTAGTAACACTTTTCCGGATGGAACCCCCCCCCCCCCACCCATCTCCATGGTAACCCCCTGTCCGGTTGATAATGTTGTCTCTCTCTCTCTCTCTCTCTCTCGAGCTCAGCGGATGTCCTGAGGCCGGATTGCCAGGTTCTGCACAAGTGTTCTTTCTCTTGCTGCACACCTCCTTTATGGCCCCTGAGACTCAACCCGTCACCATGGTGCCTGCCTCCCCTGCCCGACCAATGAGGGGTGATCCCTGAGGGGCCTACAGGGGCCCTGGTTCCAGGTAGTTCTCAGGACACATCCACCTCACAGACCAGGAGTGTAGTGTGCAGGGATACAGGGCTTGGGGTATGAGAACCACAAGCCCACAAGGTCCGCTGCTATGGGAACCACAGAACCTAACTGTGCAGGAAGACCACAAGGTCTGCTGCTATGGGAACCACAGAACCTAACTGTGCAGGAAGACCACAAGGTCTGCTGCTATGGGAACCACAGAACCTAACTGTGCAGGAAGACCACAGGGTCTGCTGCTATGGTAACCACAGAACCTAACTGTGCAGGAAGCCCACAAGGTCTGCTGCTATGGGAACCACAGAGCCAAACTGTGTGTAGAGAGTGCAGAAGGCCTGCGTACCAGCACAGCTGGATCAGGTAGGTCTTTTTTCCTGCTGGTTTACACTGCATAGTCGTTATGTACAACAGATGTACACTGTGTTGCAGTGCATGCTGCAGATTTACACTATGGAGGGTAACATGTGGCTTATTCAGGTACATTGTGCAGTGATGGTTTTGCTGGATTACCCTGTTACACATGGATTCTTCAGCCTAATTTTAGCAGTAATCTCAGTAGGCCTATGTGTGAACAGTGAGCACCATAATTCATTGGACAGTGACACATTTTTTGTTATTTTGGGTCTGTACTCTAGCACTTTGAGTTTTAAAGGATACCCCCCATTTTTGGGCCTCAAAAAATATTGGAGAGTTTAACATAATGTAGAATGAAGTAATCATTTTTAATATTTGGTCACATATCCTTTGCATGCCATGACGTCCTGATGTCTGTGACCCAACAATATCAAAAGATGTCTTATATCTTATTTTCTGGTACTCTTACAAGCGATACTATAACCTCTCTGCATTTGAATTGATCTCAATGGGAATTGGGGGGTGGGACTAGATTTAGCTGTAAATTACACTGGAACAGTATGGAACACATGGTTGGCTAAATGGCTCTAAGGCATCAAGGGTCTGACGTATCAAACAAGCCTTAAACCATCACTCTGCTCCCAGAAATACAGTAGATATGGATGGATAACTTGAAGGGTTTCTTCTCCTGACTTATTTTTCCATAGAGTTTAATTTAGAAAATTAGTCAGGAGAAACAACCCTTAAAGTGATCCATCCATATCTACTGCATATCTGGCAGCAGAGTGATGGTTTGAGGCTCGTTTGATACCTCAGACCCTTGATGACTTACAGCCATTTCGCCAACCATGTGTTCCTTACTGTTCCAGCATAATTTACAGATAAATCTAGTCCCACCCCCCAATTCCCAAAGACATCAATTCAAATGCTGAGAAGTTATATTATTGCTTGTAAAAGTACCAGAAAATAAGATATCAAGAGTCTTTTGATATTGTTGGGTCACAGACATCAGGAAGTCATGGCATGCAAAGGATATGCGACCAAATATAAAAAATTATTACTTTATTCTACATTATGTTAAACTGTCCAATATTTTTTGATGCCCAAAAATGGGGGGACTGTACAAAAGGTTCTATAATTTCTAAACGGTTCATCCGATATGGATGAAAATACCCTCAAATTAAAGCTGACAGTCTGCACCTCAACCTCATTGTCATTGTATCCTTTCAAAGTACAGAACCAAAATAACAAAAAATGTGTCACCTGTCCAATGAATTATGGTGCTCACTGTATGTGTGTACATGCATGAGTGTGCATGCATGTGTGTACCTGCATGGGTGTGCATGCATTTGTGTACATGCATGTGTGTGTGTGTGTGTGTGTGTGTGTGTGAATGTGTGTGCCTGCATATGTGCATGCATGTGTGTGTGTGTGTGTGTGTGTGTGTGTGTGTGTGTGTGTGCACGTGCGTGTGTGCATGTGTGTGTGTGCGTGCATGTGTGTGTCTGCATTTGTGTGTGTGCATGTGTATGTGTGTGTTTGTGCATGCATTCATGTGTGTGCATTTGTGTGCATGTGTGTGTGTGTGTGTGCATGAGTGCATGTTTGTGTGTGTGTGTGTGTGTGTGTGTGTGTGCATGTTTATGTGTGCATTTGTGTGCATGCATGTGTGTCTGCATTTGTGTGCATGCATTCGTGTGTGCATTTGTGTGCATGCATGTGTGTGTGTGTGTGTGTGTGTGTGTGTGTGTGTGCATTTGTGTGCTTGCGTGTGTGAGTGTATGTTTGTGTGTGCATTTGTGTGCATGTGTGTATGTGCATGTGTGTGCATGTGTGTGCATTTATGTGCATGCATGTGTGTGTGTGTGTGTGCATGCATGTGCTGTGGTAGACTTCTGTACTGCTACCTGAGCACATGCGTTCTGCAACCAGTGGTTGCCGCGGAAGCAGCAGGGAGATGTGTAATGTCATGTACTATGATGCATGTCCCAGAACATCATCTGTCCTGCAGGAGGAAGATTCCCGGAGCTTCTCCTCTTCCTCTCTCTCTTTCCTTCACCCTTCCATATCTGCCTCCTACGGATTGAAAAGTTTCCAAATGCCTGCAACCACAGGGAGAAATCATGTCTGTGTTAAACCTGCTTAGTCCACTGTGTTTGCGCAAACGCCCTCTAGCTGTTTGTAGTTTGTGTGTTCTGTAGTTGCTTCGATGACCTTCTGTATGCACTTATTGTATGTCGCTTTGGATAAAAGCATCTCCCAAATGATTGTAATGTAATGTAATGTGTGTGTGTGTGTGCATGCGTGTGCGCGTGTGTGTATGTGTGTCTGTATGTGTGTGTGTGTGTGTGTGTGTGTGCGTGTGTGTGCGTGTGCGTGTGTGTGGGAGTTGGTTGCCTCATCAGCGCACTTGTATATAGGGATATTAATGAGTATACCAAACACATGCCAATGAATCATTTTAAACTGAATTTACAGAGACTTCTCCTCACAGAATTTATACAGGTAACTGCCTGTTGTCTGTTGCTGTTTTTTGTCAGCTTTTCTTTGGTTATACGTATGGTATAATGTCATACCAGTAAAGTATCCTTACATTTAAAAAAAAGCAATGAGGATGACAGACAGCGGCGACTGAAGCCAAAATCTTTTATGTCATTATCATTCTGGGGTTTGTTAATCTGTGGGGGAGGGGAAGGGTTTTTCAACTGTGGTATTTAGTTTGTGTTGTGACTGTTCTCATCACTCCAGAAAGGTGTGTGTGTGTGTGTGTGTGTGTGTGACTGTGCGTGTGTGTGCACATGCAAGATGTATGCATGTGAATATGTGTGTATTTTGTGTCTGCGTGGGTGTGTGTTGCATGTGTGCATATGCATATTTTCCTATATGCATGTGTATGTGTGTGTGTGTGTAGGACGTGGGGGTGGGCTGATCAAATTGCTTATTATCAACAGCTGAAGGTGCAGTGGGTGAAAGCGAGAGAGAGAGAGAGAGAGAGAGAGAGAGTGAGAGAGAGAGGGAGCAAGAAAGAGAGAGCAAGAGAGGGGGTGGGGGGACAGAGTGAGAGAGAGAGAGGGAGGGAGGAAGGAGAGAGAGAGAGAGAGAGAGAGAGGGAGGAGGGAGCGTAGAGGACTGTAGGAACATTCAGATGAGTGTGGGAGTAGTTGATAAAGAGGATTCTGTCAGGCAGCAGCTCTCTCTCTCTCTCTCTCACTCGCACACACACACACGCACACAAACGCGCACGCACACACACAGGACAAAGCGAACGGGATCAACAGCTGTCAGATCGCCAGCACGGCGCCGTGCGTGGAATGGTGACCTCTCTGCAGGCGTGGGGCTGAGGGGGCCATGTGACAGCAGCCTCGGGGGGTAACCCCGCTTTCTCTGACGACCGGCGGCATGGCCAGCTCCTTCGACAGCCACTTCGCCCGCAACGTGATGTGGCAGTGCCAGCTCTCGCAGCCGGACTGCCGCTGCTACCGCGTGGACGGCTACTCCCTGCTCAAACGCCTCCCACTCCACCCCCTCATAGGCCCGCGCTGCCCCGTCCAGTCCGTGGGCCAGTGGCTCGACAACATCGGCCTGGTCCAGTACGAGAACCACCTGCTGGCTAACGGCTTTGACAATGTGCAGTTCATGGTGAGTGCCTCCAAACGCTGCTCCTCATTTCTGCATCCAAACGCTGCTCCTTACGTCTGTGTCCAAACGCTGCTCCTTATCTCTGTGTCCAAACGCTGCTCCTTATGTCTGTGTCCAAACGCTGCTCCTTATCTCTGTATCCAAACGCTGCTCCTTACGTCTGTGTCCAAACGCTGCTCCTTATGTCTGTGTCCAAACGTTGCTCCTTATGTCTGTGTCCAAACGCTGCTCCTTATCTCTGTATCCAAACGCTGCTCCTTATCTCTGCATCCAAACGCTGCTCCTTACGTCTGTGTCCAAACGCTGCTCATTTCTGCATCCAAACGCTGCTCCTTACATCTGTGTCCAAACGCTGCTCCTTATCTCTGCATCCAAATGCTGCTCCTTACGTCTGTGTCCAAACGCTGCTCCTTATGTCTGTGTCCAAACGCTGCTCCTTATCTCTGTATCCAAACGCTGCTCCTTACATCTGTGTCCAAATGTTGCTCCTTATCTCTGTATCCAAACGCTGCTCCTTACGTCTGTGCCCAACGCTGCTCCTTATCTCTGTATCCAAACGCTGCTCCTTACGTCTGTGCCCAATGCTGCTCCTTACGTCTGTATCCAAACGCTGCTCCTTACGTCTATGTCCAAACGCTGCTCCTTATCTCTGTCTCCAAACGCTGCTCCTTACGTCTGTGTCCAAACGCTGCTCCTTATCTCTGCATCCAAACGCTGCTCCTTATGTTTGTGTCCAAACACTGCTCCTCATTTCTGTATCCAAACGCTGCTCATTATCTCTGCATCCTAATGCTGCTCATTATGCTCACAGCTGCAAGCACTGTTAAATTCCCACACATCGTTATCATTAGCAGCGCACAGTATCATGTGTGCAGCGGTTCCAGGAGCATGAAGCCATTTGCGTAGCAGTGTCTGTGGGTAGCTGCTCTAGACGCGCATCACGTTTGTTTAACAGTCTCTTATTAAATGCAGAATGTGACGATTGTAGCGGTCTTGGTCGTGCAGATCTGTAGCACGGCACGTGATTTGTAGCAGTGTCTGTAATACGTCATGTGATGTGTGCACGGGGTTCCTACATTCACCTCGGGCAGCTACTGTTGATCAAACACACCTGCTGTTTTCCCAGATCTCCTACAGAGAGCCGGTGTGAAAAATGCAGGTACAGTGTGTAAGGTGTGTAAAAACAGGTGTAAAGAGTCAGGTGTGTGAAGAACAGGTGTATAGAGTCAGGTGTGTGAGGAACAGGTGTATAGAGTCAGGTGTGTGAGGAACAGGTGTATAGAGTCAGGTGTGTGAGGAACAGATGTATAGTCAGGTGTGTGAGGAACAAGTGTATAGAGTCAGGTGTGTGAGGAACAGGTGTATAGAGTCAGGTGTGTGAGGAACAGATGTATAGAGTCAGGTGTGTAAGGAACAGATGTATAGAGTCAGGTGTGTGAGGAACAGGTGTATAGAGTCAGGTGTGTGAGGAACAGGTGTATAGAGTCAGGTGTGTGAGGAACAGGTGTATAGAGTCAGGTGTGTGAGGAACAGATGTATAGAGTCAGGTGTGTGAGGAACAGGTGTAAAGAGCAGGTGTGTGAGGAACAGGTGGAAAGAGCAGGTGTGTGAGGAACAGGTGGAAAGAGCAGGTGTGTGAGGAACAGGTAGGGCGCTGTAGACATACAGAGAAGCTCAGACACCATCAGCCACTGTTTTGTATTAAATAGAGCATAGTTTGGTTATAGCAAACCAAATTGTCATTCGGTCGTTGTGTGTGTGTGTGTGTGTGTGTGTTTGTGTTACACTATCCAATCTAATGATAATTCCACAAAGCACTTTTGCCAATGCTGGTTCATATATCATTTGATAAATGACTATGCATTTCAGCTGATGGTTCTAGCCATTGGCTTTTATTAGACACAGTCTATCTTGATGGATTTTGTTCCGAGTCCACCCTCTATGCATCCTTGCCATTTTCTCAAAGAGACAGGACTTATTTCCTGTTTTAAATAGCTGTTTTTAAATAGTTTATCACTGCTGTCGGCGTGGCGGGAACGAGCCTCCTCTCTTGCTTTGTGGAAAGCGTAAGGATCCTCGCCAGCTCTCTCACTCCGTTGCGCTGTCAGGGCTGTCCAATCAGGACAGAGAGGACCAATCTCCACATCCCCGTCACTCTTTCACACTGGTCACATGACACATGTCGATGCCACACAGAGGGCCTGTATCATTAGGCAGAGGCTTATGGGTAATTTTTCTCTTTCTCTATTCTGGCTCAACTTGTACTTTTGTGGGATAGTCGTGTGTTCTGTCTACAAACCAAGGATCAGTGTATTTACAGCATAAATGTACAGATCCTTTCCAAAAAATTAGAATATCATGGAAAAGTTTTTTTTTTTTCCATAATTCCATTCAAAAAGTGAAAATTTCATAGATTATAGATTCATTACACACAAAGTGAAATATTTGTTTCATTTTTCATAATTTTGGCTTACAGCTCCAGAAAACCCCCAAAACAGTATTTCAAGAAATTAGAATAGTGTGTCGAAAATCAGCATTTACTTCAGTTATTTCAGATAATTAATGTTTTAGACTGAATGTCACACTATCATCTAATTTACTCAAAACACCTGCAAAGTTTATCTCAGTTTGGTTCAGTATGGGGAAGACTGCAGACTTGACAATTGGCCAGAAGACCATCATTGACACCCTCCAGAAGATGGGTAAGCCACAAAAGGTCATCGCTAAGGAGGTTGGCTGTTCACAGAGTGCAGTGTCCAAGCATATCAATAGAAAGTTTAGTGGAAAGGAAAAACGTGGCAGGAGAAGGTGCACAAGCAAAAGAGATGACCGTAGGCTTCAGCGGATTGTCAAGCAAAGACGATTCCAAAATTTGGCGGAGATGCAGAGGGAGTGGACTGAGGCTGGAGTCAGTGCTTCAAAAACGACGTATCCGGGACATGGGCTACAACTGTCGGATTCCTCGAGTCAAGCCACTCCACTCATTCTCTGAAATAACTGAAGTAAATGCTGATTTTCGACACACTATTCTAATTTCTTGAAATACTGTTTTGGGGGTTTTCTGGAGCTGTAAGCCAAAATTATGAAAAATGAAACAAATAAAGGCTAGAAATATTTCACTTTGTGTGTAATGAATCTATAAACTATGAAAGTTTCACTTTTTGAATGGAATTATGGGAAAAAAACAACTTTTCCATGATATTCAAATTTTTTGGAAAGGATCTGCATGGTGAATATTCATGGCTGTGATTTGTGTGATATGTTTTAGTAAATGAGAACAGTACAGATCTGCCAAGTACTGGATATGGTGGTACTGCAGTGACCCTTTCCTTTCATGTGTTGCTGTTGTATTACAGCTTGTCGTCTTAAATCTGTTATCACATTCCTATTCCCATCTGTGTATTGTACCATCTCTGTATTGCACAGTCAGATTGGATTAGTTCAGCCCGGGTTTGTCCTGCTTTAAAATCGCTTGCATAGATTAACCTGACTAGGATTGATCTTGAGCATGGATACTATAAGCTCTGGTCTTGTCCAAGCCAGGGTGGTGATCATGTGTGCACTAAAACCCTGCCACTGCATGTCTGCTGTATATTGACTTGGACACTTTAATTTCAATTCAATTCAATTCAATTTTATTTGTATAGTGCTTTTTGCAGAGAACTGTCACAAAGACGCTGCACAGAGAAACAGAAGGAAAATTGAGCAAAAAAAAACAGGCCTTAACCCCCAACCAGCAAAATGAGGTAAAAAAACTCCCCGGTAGGAAGAAAAGACACTCAACAGTGATGAGAAAAAACTCCCCAATGAGAAGAAATCTCGGAAGGAACCTGGCTAGAGAGGGGGTGCCCATCCTTCGCTGGCCGGCCCGGTTTAAACTAAGGGTGGACTGGATTAATTTAGACCATAAGCATGAGGTAAAGCAATGCTTCACTGTGTCTCAGACTTTCCTTCATGGGCTCCTGCACTGCTGAGGAAGATAGCAGAACTATGTTTGCCTGGGAGGAGAAAACAACAGCAGCCCGGTGGGATTGTTCCTGAAAAAAAGCCATTTTGGGCTTTTCAGTCCAGCTTCAAAACTGTAGAATTTTAGTCATGAATTTATCTAAAATGTTTTATCTAAACCGTATGAATTTAACATTAAATGTTAAATTACTTTTTAGCAGCCTAAAAACGTAACTGATTCAGGCTACATCTTGTTGGGAGAATTAGTCCGCCTAATTGATCATTTGGTGAAGTTAGAGTAGGCATATTGTGGAAGGAACAACTAGAATTGTGTCTTACTGTAAGGCAGCCATCTTCACTCCTGGTCCTGGAGGGCCGCAGGGTCTGCTGGTTTTTGTTGTTGATTGATCGATTAAAGCAGTCGATAACACAGTTTATACCATGGTATGGGTGAATACTCGATTCTGATTGGTCAATGACTGGTCGTTATTCTGTATAACCGGTCAGTCATCCGGGTCACAAGTTTAATCACAGTTCTAAATTAATGCGCTGCCTGCCTGGCCAGCTAGTACTACCCAACCTGGGAATGGCAAACATGACCGGTCAATTCAGAGTCCAAGATGTTCTAGAAAATAAGTGGAATAAATAAAGTGAATTAATAAAGTAAACGAATTTAGCCTACCTACTTTATTTTCCTCAGTGACTAACGTTACTGTAGCCTACGGCAGACGGCTACTTCGCTTCGTAGGTATGCTGCAAATAGTGGGCTAACTTTGGCTAGCTACGATAAACTTTTGTCATTGTTTTTAAGATAATGCAAATGCAATACGTGGCGAGGTAACTATATAGCTAGCCATAGTTAGCAAAGCGCATGATGTTTATGTGCAATGCGTAGCCTAATCTTTATTTTTTTTTACTGCGAGCCATTAATTTTTTTAATTTTTTTTTTATTCTTCAGATAAAATCAACCATCACAAACACATACAAAATGCCAGAAATCAAAAATTAGTAAAAAGCCAAATACAGAATACAGTTGATTAAATCTGGGATAGCCCAAAAAGACAATTGTGTAGGCTTATTTCCATTGGGGTCCCTTAAACAACAACAGTTTACAAACAAACATAACACCAAATCCGTCTCTAAGGTAGAAGTTAACGTTGCCGTAGCAACAGCATACATCTGATTTATTAAAATCGGTAAACAACATTAATCTACAGATTTAAAAAAGTTTGTATTCGGCAGATATCTTAGTTACAACTACTTCAATCTAGCAAAACATTTTTGTGGTCAGAAGTGCAGTATTTATTCAGTTGGAAATACGAATTTATCATAGTAGGAATTTTCATGTAAATTGACGTCGGCAACACGCTGACTGCTTGTGAATGCAAGCTAGGCTACTTCGCAAAGCATGTTAATCTGTAGCCTATAGGCTATATGTAGAAAACTTTTTATCCAGCGAAAATTCCTCGATAAGTTACATCTAACAAACTCCGTAGTATTTTTTAGATGGTCCCATAGGACATCATGATGCGAATCTGCTACACACTGCGTGACCAAACCATTTTTAAAAAGCAAGACAGAGATACGCTAGGGAGGTAATGTTGAATCTGATTGAGTTATGGTTTCATACAATTCTCTTAAATAATGTAATGACAAAAATAACCAAAATTGGTGCCAATTGTACGTTATAACCGAGAAGGAACTATTTTCCCCCCGATAGAATCAATTATTTTCATAACTAACGACGAGAGGGTTTGCATAGCACTTAAATAGAACTAGTAACGAGAAATAGAATTAGCAACGAGATGTTTTCTGTTCAATTAGAACTACCAACCAGCTGTTTTGCATGACAACGCAAAAACAACAAGCCCAAAGAGCTGCGGAAGTATATTTAAATTTCGCTGATTAAATCGATAAAAATCTATAAATATGAAAGTAACTATATATAATCATTGTTGGTAACCATGGTATAAGCGCAATAATCAACTCCGAGGTGTGCATTACACGGTTTTAACCGCACTCGGCTGAGGCAACCACCCTCCGCTTCGCGTCGGGTGGTTCTTCGCCTCAACGTCGTGCGGTTAAAACCGTGTAATGCACACCTCGTCGTTGATTATTGCTTACTAACTCACCTCACCTGGTTTCTTGGGTCTGAATTGGCTGCTGATATTAAGTTGAAAAGAAAATGCAGCAGTACCTGTGGCCCCCCAGGACCAGGAACGAAGATCACTGCTGTAAGGCAACGTGTGCCTGCTACTCACAAGTCAGCCAGCAGGGGGCTGCATACACACCCTTTCTCCTGCTGCTGTCGTGCTGACAGAGCGAGCGATGAATCTGTATCAGCGTGTAATCTGGTCTGAGATACCTGAGTAACATCAGAGCTTAGGTCTTCAATTAAGGACCAGACAGGTGTTTACACGCTTCTTATCAGCTTGTTTGTATTAGCGTTGGGGGGGTTGGGGATTTTCTTGCTGATATCTGCAAGAGGCATCTGCTGCATTAAGAGTATGGAAGCAAACAAACACAGCGGGAGAAAGAGTGCAGTTTTGTCTCTGGTGAAAGCAGGTGTGCTGCTGTCAGCTTTTTCCAAGTGCTGCCCTGAGAACGGCTGAAAATCTTCCAGACCACAGACTGTTGTGTTACGGCGTCAGCCTGGCCAATGCCGCATGTGTTTGATAGAAAGAAGAAAGGCAAAAAATAAAGACTTTTAGCTTGTCCTTTGGATGTGGGAGTTGGTTCTGTTGTCCGCTTTCTTGCCTGTTGTACTGGCAGCACAAAGAATACCTGTGTGTGTGCATGCGTGTGAATGAGTCTGTTTGTGACACACACACACACACACACACACACACACACACACACGCAGCTGCCAACTGCCATGGTTTCATTGACCCTTGGTGTGTTCTCTCACAGGGCAGTAATGTCGTGGAGGACCAGGACCTACTTGAGATCGGGATCCTCAACTCCGCCCACAGACAGCGACTCCTCCAGGCCATTCGCCTCCTGCCCAGGGTGAGTGCTGGGGTCAGAGGTCAGGGGTCTGAGGTGGAATTACAGTGTGCAGTAGTAGCCTAGTTAGAGTATATAATATGTAGAGACGGTGATGCCAATAGAAACCAATGAAGAGCACAGCCAAACCTGGAAGTTTTAATTTTGCGCTCATCTCACATGCGCAGTTGTGTCCTTGGAGTCACATGTACGACGAGGATGGCGCAGAAAGTGACGTGAAGACGGCTACGTAATGTAATTGGTTGCCAACTAGTGTGCAAAAATACTACGTAGGCCAGAATAAATAATAATAAAAAATTCATATCTTTGTCTGTGTGGTAAGAAAAAAATATTTGATCACGGAAAAATAATAAGCTAATTTTAAAGACATTTTAATGCACAGTTAACATCATAAACTATGGGCTCTATTTTCAAACCAGCGCAAGGGGACGGTATAGTCAAACGCAAGCTTGTTGACAGCATCAACGTCTTAAAACTGGCGCTATGGCGTTTCTCAGCAATACCGCTAGGATCAACAAATTCTCAACATAACATCCTTTCGGTTGCGCTGCAGTGGGATGGGTGGCGCTGTCTGGGGCGTGTTCTAAAATACTTTCGGCTCAGTGACAATTTGAACCAACGAAAACCCATTGCGTTATGATCAGCTGGAATCACCTCTTAGCGGAAACGCAATAGACTCTGGCAATTTGGTAACTTATTAGTCATGTAGTTCTATGTAGTGTCTATAGGTGATGCCAACATTACACTTCCATTTAATGAACAAATAGCCTATAATTATTATTAATTAATTAATTTTAATTTAAACTACTAGAATAAAACAGGACAGCTTACAAGAAACTTGCGATCATGTAGGCCAATAGCCTATAATATATAAATTACACATTGACACAGTTGAATCATAAGCCTACCATTTGAATCATAATTATGCCTACATCACCTCATGTAGGCTAATTAATGCATTCGCCACCTCCTCCCGTGCCTTCCGAACTTCTGGGAGACGAGGTGGTGTGGATTGTGATCCATAAATTACTACAGTCCTAGCCTGTACTTCTGTTGCAAGTATGTCTGATTCCTGTGCGGAAAATCGCTCTTGTCGTTGACGGTCCAGTGCGTTTGGGTTGCTCATTATGAAATTGCATGGAGCGATTGCGTTCCAACTGGCTTTTTTTTAAAGCATGAGAACAACAATTTGATTGGCTACCATAGAGACACACCTTGGACATTTAAACCCAGCCCTTTTAGCAATACCGCCATAAGGTGCGCCAAGATTGCCGTCATGAAATTACCAAATTTCTCGCCGACACGCCCTCAGAGCGATACCGCCAAGCGATTACTCTTGCGTTCACCATTGCGTTTGGTTTATTAAAATAGAGCCCTATGAGTTAACATCAATATATGAGTGGAAGCATTTTTATTTTGCTGTCAACAATGAATGGAGCCCAATGGGGAAACTGGCTTTTTGAGCGCAATTATAGATATCAGCAGAGGGCGACATTATATCCGGTGCTGAGGTTGGGAGCTGAAAGCTGTCCCCTTGGTAATAGCAAGCTAACTGTGGCTTTGTTTTGTGCATGACATAGGACACATAGTACCCATGAGCAAGGTACTTAACCTGAACCGCTTCAGTATACATATATCCAGCTGAGTACATGGATACTATTAAATAGATACCATGCAAATGTTGTGTAAAATATTATATTATGGACTGTATAGACTCATAATGTTTTACATATCATGGGGTGGTCAGGTCATGCGTTTATGTTGCAAGCATTCAAATTTGCGTGTAGCACCTCCACCTTACACTGCAACTGTTGCCTGCTTGTGCTGTTCTTGTCCTAGCAGGTCTGAGAGAACCCGTAGTGTGGACGAGCATCCCTTAAAATGTCTACTGTCATAGTTCATAATTCAAAGAAACAGAACAAAGCCACCCTAAGGTCGTAGAATAATGATGGTATGATTTTTTTATTCTAAATGAACGCTCCCCCTTACTTTATTCATAGAACAGTTGAGAATACTACACAGATGTCTATGGCGTAATTTGTGAAAACGTTATATTCCTTTCTAGAAATAATTCTGAGTAATCGGGAACAAAATGTATAATTTGCATACACAAACGTCAAGCATGATTCATGAGCTGTGTGCAGAACCCATTTACGCGTGATGTTTCTATGAATAAACAACCCTGATTCTGTCGCCATTCGCTCACATGCGCTTATATTTCCCCAGTAATACATCAGTAATCAGCCTTATATGGAGAGTCAAGGGCTCTCAATCGTGTAGTGTCCATGTGATGGTCCATAAGCCTGAAAATACCCAGCTTGATTTGTGAAAACATGGGAACTGAGGCCGAAGATGGATCACTGAGTTAGCTGGAGAACTGCACTGAGTAAAACCCGGAACAACGCTTTTTACTTCAGTCCATGTTCCAGATTTGGGAGGGTTCTGGGTTTTACGCAGTTATCAAGCTAACTTAGTAATCCTGCTTCATAGTATACCCCAGGACATTCTGTGAATCTGTTGTGAAAATAATGGTATCTATTGTTTTTACAAAAATCTTTTTCCTGGTGGTCTTGACAGCTGTATAACAAGCAAGATTCAAACTACAGTGTCAGTTGGCAAAATGGCAACTCTTTCACTTTACCTTCATCAGGAGTGGATGATGCTGAGGAGGCAAAAAAGGAAACCTTTTTTTCCCTCTGAAGTTGTGCACAAAAATGTGGAGAAATGGATGACTGGAGAGAACTGGGTGAACGATGCTGTCAGTCAGTGTGACACTGCCTTTCACCTGTCTCACTAATTGTGTTTTTCTTTTTCTTTTCTTCACGGAAAGGAGAATCAACCAATTAAAATACAAAGAATATGCTCCTCACTGGTGTTTTTTTTTTCTTCTCCCAAACTGTTTTCAAGGGGAAGGACAATTTGACTGAATTTGTAATTAAACCTTGTAAATAAAGCACACATTCAAACTTTTGGACTTAAGGCAAGAGGTACATTTATGCAAATGTTAATAAATAAGGACCCGGTTTTGTCACTCCTGATTGGAGGACTCAGTATGTCTATCACTGCAGGTGCGGCCGATTGGTTATGATGGGAACAACCCCACATCTGTGGCAGAGTGGCTGGAGTCTCTTGAGCTGGGAGACTACACCAAGTCCTTCCTCATCAACGGATTCACCTCTATGGAGCTGGTCAGGAAGATCTGGGAGATAGAGCTCATCAATGTGAGTGATGTCACTTCCTGTCTCCTGGACCATCTAGCACTGTTCCAAAAGCATCTCGACTTAGTCCTAACCATTTTGCACAAGCACACATGCACATGCACGCACGCACAGACTCACACTCACAAACACGCACACACACGTACATGTGCACACACACACAAACAAACACACACAGGAATGAGGAGCTGCTCTGGTTTGAAAAAAAAACATTCACAACTGGAAAATGAAACAAATTGTGGTCAGGAACTCGAAGGAGTCGCGCCCTGAAGAGGACCTGGCGGCCTCCTTCCTACTTCCAGCTGACGGGTTGTGCAGCGGCAAATTCAAGCGGTCGCTACACGGAGGGGAATTGAATAGCATAGGGTTCAATTGGCTACCAAATTGGAAGAAAAAATGGAAAAATCAGAAATATATATTTTTTAAAAGAATAGTTAGATTACTAAAGTTTAAAAGTTAAAAATGTTCTATTCCTATGTTATGTAAGACCAAGTGATTCACTGTCGTGTGTGTAAGCATAAGACCGACTCTGTCTACCTACATGTTTGTAAGAAATACTCTGCTTTAAGAAAAAGTAAAATATATTGTGCTATGTGTTACTTGTGCAGTTGTGTAGGTGACCCGTGGCATCAGATAGGCATCCCTGAGCAGCGCTGTTTAGTGTGTAAGTAAGCCGTGATGTGTGGTAATAAGGGTGTCCACAAAGCTCTGAGTGAGTGATATCGCCCTCTAGAGTTTGAATTGTGTGATTCGTTCCCTTGGCTGAGGGCTTCTGATTTTTAGCTTGGCAAGCTAATCGTATCTCTTTTTCTTTTTCTTTTTTTTGGAGTGCAGCTGGCAAGGGAGCAGATCTGTTGTAAAAACCCCACAACACATCTGCCCCCATTGTGTCCTCACTGCAGGGAGATTTTGGCAGGAGTAGAGAGAGAATGAGAGAGAATGAGAGAGAGAGAGAGAGAGAGAGAGAGAGAGAGAGAGAGAGAGAGAGAGAGAGAGAGAGAGAGAGAGAGAGAGATGGAGAGAGAGGAGAGAGAGAGAGAGAGATGGAGAGAGAGAGAGAGAGAGATGGAGAGAGAGAGAGAGAGAGAGAGAGAGAGAGATGGAGAGAGCAAAGGAGTGTGAGAGAGAGTGTGTGTGTATGAGAGAGAGAAGGATAGATAAAGTGTGTGTGAGAGAGAGAGAGAGAGTGTGTGTATGAGAGAGTGATGGAGAGAGAGGAGTGAGAGTGTGTGTGTGTGGTGTGTGTGTGTGTGTGTGTGTGTGAGAGAGAGCGATGGAGAGAGTGTGTGTGTGTCTGTGAGAGAGAGAGAGAGATGGAGAGAGTGTGTGTGTGAGAGAGAGACAGATGGAGAGAGGGGAGTGAGAGTGTGTGTGTGATAAAGAGAGTGAGTGTGTGTGTGTGTCTGTGAGAGAGAGAGAGATGGAGAGAGTGTGTGTGTGAGAGAGAGAGAGGGGGGAGGGGGTGGAGGAAAGGAGAGAGAGGAGGTTCTGGGGGTTCAGAGACAGTAAGTCTCATATTATTAGCTGAGAATAACAGATGCCGTGGCGACTGCAGGGACAATAAGAGGTGTTTGGCGCAGATGAGCAGAGGGGATTCTGGGTGGTTTAAAATAGCTGCGTCCTCACAAGGCTGCTGGTACACATCTCATCCCAGCTCCGCACTACACTGCTGTTCTCACTGCGCCCCCCCCCACCCACAATCCACTCCTCTGCTTTACAGACATCTGCCACTCTTGCACCTAAGCTAAACAAGGCAGATGTATACCATACCTGCACATTACACCCAATTGCCAATGTACCGTTCCCCCAATATGTACACAGACTTAAGTACTATTGTGAAGATCTCAACTCTGATGTGATAATTGATCTGGAAGCTGTTGTAGTGAATCACTATGAGCATCCTAAAAAAAAAATAACACTGCCTGATGTAATTTCCTGCGTGTGGGCTGGACCAATGGGGCGCTGGGAAAATGAATAGGGAGAGAGGCATGGGGGGAGATTTCCCTAATTTGCAGTGAGATATCTGTCCACTAGGTGGCTCTCGTCTCTCTTGACTAGTCTAGTTTGGAAGTTGGTTTCATTGAAATTCCTGTGGCTGGAAGCAGACTTCCAGCAGCATGAGCATGATGCCGAGATTCCTTTTGATCTGAGTGCTGCAGGGAATCGCATGAACGCAGTCCGGTTGGCGTCACTGTAATGGCTGCCACAAAGAATGGCAGCAAATTAAGTAATAATACTTTTAGTTCTGTTTGGCAGTAAATTGTTGCCATGACAGCTAGTAGTTGCCATAGAGATGTGCAGTAGAGTTGTTTCTGTATGGCACATATCTACATATGCTACCCGGTGCCACACAGAAAACAATTTTCTCATCGGTGTGAATATGTGTAGTAAGGGTGTGTGTGTGCGTGTGTGTGTGTGTGTGTGTGTGTGTGTGTGTGTGAGTGAGTACACAAATGTGTGTGAGTGTGAATATACTTGTGCAATGGGGGAGTGTGGTGTTCCAGTGTAAGTGCATTGGTGAAGACACAGTGTTGTATCTGTGAGGCAGAGTCTAATGTTCATTCCCTGCCTGGGCATTCCTGAATACGTAGC
>CM056377.1:10808606-10814069 GCA_029718625.1 Synaphobranchus kaupii | reverse complement strand
CTAACCATTTATCAGAAATATTATACCCACCTTGAAAAAATATAGTTTATCAAAACTGCACTCAATAAGGTTTGGAAAAATTATCTTCAATTATCTTTAACCGCGCACTGTCCCAAAGCTCCACTGGAGAAAAGTATGTCTGGCCTTAACAATGGATGAACAGCGCCTTTTATCAAACAGACAGAAGTGTGAGATTCACATGCTTGGAGATACCAGCTCACAGTGACAAAGCTCGCGCCGTTCACACGGCCGTCGAAAAGCAGTCCGCGTCAGAAACCCTGTACCTGACCGCACCGGGGCCATTCCTCATAAAGCGTCTCAGAGTGCTGATCTCGGATCAGTTTTCCTGCGTCCACGTCCTGACCTCATCCATTACGAGCTACAGGCAAAGCTGATCCGAAACCGGCGCTCTTTTCTCCGAGGACCTTTACGAGCAGCCGTGAGCCAGCCTTGAGCGAGCGGCCTTGAGCGAGCGGCCGCTCGCTATCCTCAACCCCATTCCGCTCTTTAAAAACAAACGTCTCGACCCCCATTTCAAATGACTAATAGTATTGTTTACTGTCAACAAACGCACAAGTTTTTGGCGCAGCGTGACCCGGCCCGCGATGACTCATCGACGGGATACAATAGGTCCGGCCGGTGGACAGGACAGGACAGGCCTCTGGTCTGGAGAGCGGGTCGCGCGCGCGTGTTTTTAGCCGGCGCTAAGTGCACGGGGGGGTTGCCCTGTCTCGGGCTCTTGCGCTAATAAACCCTGAAAAATCGCCGCCATTTCATCCTAACCGCGTTAGCACGCGCTACACGGAGAGGCAGACATATTTATACTCATAATAAATTCGTTAAGATGGGGTTTCATCTTAATTACATAACCAGATGTTGCCAGTATTTTTCACTCGGTGTCTCGGCAGTCGGGCGCTAACCTCGTTTGCGGGGCGGTTTCTGGAAGGTTAGGGAACCGACTGATGGGTCTCGTTTCCACGGCGAAAAGGTCTCTTACATGAAGCAGTGCAGACATCATTACATCATATTAATGGTCTCCAATCAGATTAGGGCTTGAGTTTCATCCTTCAGTGTGTCAGATCCGGTGCGTCCCCTACAGTGGCACAGTTTGGCATGTCGTACCGCCGCCGGAACACTCATGAGTTACATAACGCACGCAGGGAAACGCAGGAACTACAGGACTCATCACAACTAGCTTACACGCAAAAATGGATCGCGCACTATTGCACACACACACACACACACACACACACACACACACTATTGTACACACTATTGCACACACACACTATTGCGCACAAACACTATTGTACACACTATTGCGCACACACACTGATGTGCACACAGTATTGTGCACAAACACTACTGTACACACTATTGCACACACACACACACACACACACACACACACACACACACACACACACACACACACACACACAATTATGCACACTGCAGTACCTACCATTGGTCAAATAGTTTAAGGCCTGTATTTAACCATTAATGCCTTGAGTAGCACTTCATGACCTGTACTTTACTTGTTTGAATGGCAGTTGCATTTTGGACCTTTTGTGGAAAAAACAGCAAACTAAAAATAATGCCAATCGATTTAAACAGGAAGTCCTTCATAGTCACACAGGATCTACTTCTGTGATTCGGGTTAAACGATCACGGACATACTGAAATGTCAGAAAGTAGACAGCAGAGGGCTGAAACGTTGTATTAGTCAGTAATAAGGAGAAACACAGACTACACACACAACACAGTGCTGTCTGCCAACAGGCCAAAGGGCGCAGGTCTGTATGAGCTCAGTCTCTGGTAGTGGGTGGAGTTATTATTAAGGGGTGGGGCTAGGTGGGTGGAGCTATTACTAGGGGGCGGGTTGGGCAGGGCGGAGTTATCATTGGGGGCGTGACAGGGTAGGGCAGAGTTATTAGGGGGCGGGGCTTGGCAGGGTAGAGTTATTATTAAGGGGTGGGGCTAGGTGGGTGGAGTTATTAGGGGGCGGGGCTGGGCGGAGACTCACTTTGACAGCTGCTTCTCGGCATCGGCGCACAGCTCCAGCAGGCCCATGAGGACGGCGGACCACGTCCATGTACGGCTCCCACACGGTGAAGCCCCGCCCGATCAGGTCGATGGCGGTGCGGCGGATGGTGCTGTGGGGGGGCAGCTTGGGGCTGGGGGGCTGGAGGAGCAGGAACGTCAACGCCTTGCCTGGGAGGTGCCAAGGAGGAGGAAGACAAAACGAACAAACAAAAAAAACACAGATAAACAAGCGTGCGCGCAACTATTTTCCGTGCCGTTATTGTTCAGCGGATATTGAGGAAATCCCGTACGCGCTAAAGCGACCGTCACGGGCTCGACATCCCCCTCGCCGTGGGTTTACGGTTTCAAAATAGGTTCTGTGGCGAGAGTGGTGTTTGACTGTCGATTATTTTTTTTAAGGCGCGTTTTGATTTGTTTTCTGGCGTGTGTACAGCCATTGATCAAAGTGTGCTTTCCCCCTTTGCCCGACGCTGCTAAATGCCCTGTTGGCCGTTTGAAATCCTGCACAGGAAGCCCAGACGCATTTCTCAAGCAGCGGAGGTGAACTAAGCCGCGGGAAGTGAACCGGTTGGCGGCGCTCGTCGGCGCCGAGAGCGAGTCGGTCGCTCTGAGGAAACGGGACGCGACGTCAATACCGCGCGTCACCACGGCGCACGGGCAAAACGCGCACGCCCGTCACGTTCCACCGCACACAGACACGGGGAACGCTCGACTCGTTCCCACTGCCTTGTAAATGCACTGGGATGGGGATAAAAGCACTTCAGCACTTTGATCAAGAACTATTATTCACTTGGCAAAGACCGAAGAGTATTTTGCACCCGTGCATTCATTTCCTTTTATCATTTGTGGCTGCACTGGCTCAGATGCTGTGGGACAGTGCTCCTGCTTTTATTTTAGGAGTAGCAGCTGAAGTAGCATCTCGAGACAGAACCGCATTTAATCAGTAATCAGTGGGAAAAAGCAGGAGAGCAGAGTATTTTTACAGTATTAGCATCCATAATAAAACTACATTTCCCTGCCGTTTATAATGCAAGTACATACACGGTTTGACATTTTATTTAGCACTATGTTGAAGGCAGAGCGCCTGCATTTTCAGGAATCACTCCTTTCAGCAGGAAAAGCACTGTATTTGACCCATCACAAACGCATACAGGAAGCGGTCACATCCACACACACAGCGCTGAGACTGAACCGAATGATAAAAGCGCAGCGCTGTATAATAGCAACACCTTTAGAAGATGGGACGACCGGGCCGACGCATTAATACACCGCCTCTCCTCTCGAGGGCCGTGTGAGCCCACGGCGTGGAACAACAAGGCCGACCTCGTCCCGGTAGCACTGGCCGCCGCCACCGTCCCATTAGCCATTACTGCACTTACACTGCTTCGGCTAATCCGCTGTTATTCATTACTGCCCCGACCAGCCGCTCATAATCAAATCTGTCTCCAGGCATGCGGAGGCTGCGCTGCCTTACTCTCCCTCTCTCTGCCTCCGTATACCTGCTGACGCTCAGCCATGAGCCTACGCTCTCTCACTGTAACGCAGGCCAGACACACAGACACGCACGCACAAACACATACACACAGACACGCATGCACAAACACATACACACACACACACACACACACACACACAAACACATACACACAGACACGCATACACACACACACACACACACACAAACACATACACACAGACACGCATACACACACACACACACACACACACAAACACATACACACAGACATGCTCACACATCCACGCACGCACACACAGACATGCTCACACACCCAAACACATGCACACAGACACGCACGCACACACAGACACGCATACACACACAAACAAATGCGCACAGACACGCACGCACACAGACACGCTCACACACACGCATGCACACACAAACACATGTGCACAGACACGCACGCACACATGTAAACACACATGCATAGACACACACAAGTATGCACACACAAACACATGAACAGACACGCACGCACACACACATATAAACACACATGCATAGACACACACACGTATACACACACAAACACATGCACACAGACATGCACGCACACACACATGTAAACACACATGCATAGACACACACACACACACACACACACACATATACACACACAAACACATGCACACAGACACACACACACACACACACATGCATAGACACGCACATGTATATACACACACACACGTGTGTGTCTATGCACGACTGCACGTGTGTGTGTGTGTGTGTGTGTGTGTGTGCGTGTGTGTATATACACACACACACGTGCAGTCGTGCATAGACACACACGCGCATATACACACACACGTACGCACGCACGCGCGCACACACACACACACATACATACATGCATAGACACGCACATGTATATACACACACACGTGCAGTCGTGCATAGACACACACGCGCATATACACACACACGTACGCGCACACACACACGTTCTTCACACTCATCCCGACTCTCGTCATGCGGCTTCCTGCTTTCAGACAAAACAATTCAATTCCACTGCACCATACTTCAGTCACAGTGCTGCTTCGGCCTTACTGCTAATAACACTAATAATAATACTAATAGCCCGTAATAACAAAGTGATTTATGGTAAGTAAGACTGATTACAGAAAGCCAGCACTGACAATGGGGTAGATCTGCGAGCGATTCTTTTTCACGCTCGCGATCGGAAAACGGCGGGGGGAGCCGATACGAGATCGATGGCTAATCGAACGGCGTTGCACTGCGGCGGGGGCCCGGCGCATCCCGCATGCGCTTGCAGGCTGGGTCCGGTCACGGGGGTGGACCGCAGCGCTCCGACCGCCGACAGTGACCGCCCCCTAGCAGGGCAGCTGCAGCGGCAGCCATTTCACAAACGCAGTCGAGGCGGAGAGAAACCCCGCCCCCCCCCCCACACACACACACACACACACACACACACACACACACACACACACACACACACCTCCCCCTCTCAACTTGCCTGCTTCGCTGCAGAGGTCAACTAAGGCATGACCTGGCATTTGAGCAAGGCATTGCAGGGCAGATTGACCATTAAGAATGCAGCACTGAAGCTCCCTCCCTCCCCCCCTCCCCTCCGCTCCCCTCTCCTTCCCAACGCGGCTGGCTTTTCTATTAGCTCTGCTCAACACGGACCACTTCCACGCACACACACACACACACACACACACACACACAATAGACTGACCTGCGCTACCGTACAAGCTTCCATTGCACCTTTCACTGTGTCTAAAGGACACAGAAATGCCTTCGAATAACAGGACGTACATCAAGCTGGGGACTTATGCCAACAGTCACGGTGCACATTGATATGTTTGCGGCCATTTCAATTTTGCCTTTTGTTAAAATGCAGTTAAAATAAGATGCAAAAACCGAAATCA
>CM056377.1:10776106-10803606 GCA_029718625.1 Synaphobranchus kaupii | reverse complement strand
ACATCGTAACTGCATGCCAGTATTAAAATGACCATTACATTACAGGACTTTACACAATGTTAATCTGCACTGTTGGAGCCTATGACAATCCTCCTGAAGCCGCTTTGGTGTTTTTCCCTTACTAATGCTTTCCTTTGTAGCTTCATGAATAGCTTGCACTGCAAAAAAACAACAAAAAAAAGTAAACCTGAACAAGCATTTCTTATATTTAAACTTAAAATCTTATTTCTATTACTTTTTTTTTTTTTGCTAAATAAGACAAAAAGATTGCCAATGAGGTGAGATGGTTTTACTCATTTCAAGATTTGCCGTTGGGGTAAGATCACTTGTCAAGCAAAAAGCCTTGAAACAAGCTGATATTTTCTAATTGAGAGTAAAAAATAAGATTTTAAGTCTCATTACGAGACTAAAACGCTTGTTCGGACAGACATGTTTTGCAGGGTGTGCTACGGGGGCTGTTTTTCCACACGTGACGAGCTGAGAAAGAGACGCTAGCTAGCCCGACCGGGAAAAGACAGGCCTTCAGGGCAGGCGGGCCCTGCAGTGCTACAGCAGCTTCAGGCACACGTCCAGTAGGACATGTGGCCTGGTTCTCACAAACACTCCGCACAGGGATAAACATGTTACCGCTCCTCGCGTATTGACGTTTTTGGTAATTGGACCGTGTCCGTGTCATCGCCCAAACTTACACAGGCAGTCTCGCGCGTCTGCGTTCGCCAGCTCAGGGCCCGGAGCCACCGCGCGGAGCATGTCCGGACGCGCCACGGCGGAAAGCAACGGTCACGGGGAAAAGGCTCTCGCCGAGGATTAGCTATGGTCCAATCCCCCCCCGATCCGCTTAGCTGGGTACTGAGCGGGACGCAAGGCCCAAGAGCGCTGATCGATACCTTCTCAGGGAAGGAAGTCTGGGAATACCCTCCCACAAAGACACAGCTCAAAAACACCTAGAGCCCCCGCAGTGAATTCACGCTGACCGCCTTACTCTTTGTGAAAACTGAACAACTTTTATATGTTCCCTGAGGAAACTAAATACAAGCTAAATCAAGATTCATGTATTTTTGCCCCTACCGTAGTCTGAAAGAGAAAAAATGGCTGAATTGTGCTTGCTCTCGGATTTCCCAAGAACAGAGATGGAAATGTTGTTTTAAAGATCACGTATATTTCTGCTTAAACTCACAGAGCAGAAAGCTGTTGGCATTCTCAGCACAGGCCGAGTACGTGCCCCACAAAACAAAAGTTCAGCTGCTCTTTTAATGGTGCCCAAGGAGAGGGTATCTCCTAATTACTCCCAACATGGCAAAAATTTATGGGCCCCCCGGAACCAGGCCTAGCCGGGAGAGACGGAGGAGTCCATTTCTCAGCCCGGACATCC
Source organism: Synaphobranchus kaupii (assembly GCA_029718625.1). NCBI lineage: Eukaryota > Metazoa > Chordata > Actinopteri > Anguilliformes > Synaphobranchidae > Synaphobranchus > Synaphobranchus kaupii. The sequence goes on along the minus strand of CM056377.1, from coordinate 10,802,234 downwards.
TTGTTTAAGCTTTGACTTGGCTTAAATGAATGAATTAATATTGACAAAACATCAACTAAGCTAATGAGTTGTTAGTTAAGGCAATAAACATGTCACATTAGAGTCATGCCAGTAAAGAGCTAATTAGCCCAGAAAAGGCTGTGGCGATTGGAGATGCGCTGATCGTCAGCTTTTAACCTTTGAGTCCATTATCAAGTAATGGAGGGCGGTGGTGGGGGGGGGGGGCGGAGCTATGTTAATCAGAACTCTTCATTTGTTGACATGCACTAAATTCATTGGGTTCACCCTTGTGACTGTTAATGCAAACCACTGTATTTCCCATGTCCAAACGCCTACCTGGGCTGCGACCGAATCAGCACCCTTCTGTTATATTGAGTATGCTTGTTGAGTACACTGGACAAGAAAGTAGTTAAGTAGGCAAATGTTTCTCTAAATGCAGCATACTTAAAACCCCTGGATGCTTTACTTACTTCCGGGGTTTCGCTGAGTATATCCGGGAGCATAATTTCAAGAAGTATGGAAAATAGTACGGAAGATATTTTTTTGCATACTGCAAGTCGCGTACAAAACAGTACACAGTAAACAGTACACATTCGCTAGTACACAGCACACAGATCGCAGTAGATGGGGCTCTGATTCGAACACAGCACCAGATATCAATGGAGCTAGATGACACCAATGAATAAGCCTAAAAGTTCACAGCATATTTCTAAGAAAGATGAGCTCTGAATGATGCCCTCGCTGCTTACTTAATGGCAAATTTCAAAATCTATATTTCATATTGGCTACGCACAGGATGTTAAGTGTTACTGTCTGTATTGTCACTATGGCCTATCTACAGGAAATAGCATAGCGTAGCACTATTTTGAGCACATGACTGCCGTGTGAAAAACAGCACTCCTACGAATAAATTAATCATTTGCTTTTCAGGGTTCCAATTAAGACACTTTCTCCTGGAATTTATTGCGGAAAACAAACGGCACTGGTTACCATGGAAATGGCACAGTTCCATGCTAATGATTCAATAATCAAATACTAATTAAGGTGGCTTTTTTTTGCTTTTTAAATCAATATTGTTTTTCATTGGTAAATAGCATTTTGTTTCAAATCGGTACAAATATTTATTCACATCAATACAAGATTGGGGCAGAAAAGTGTGTCGGTTGCGAGAGTCCTGCCTTTTTTTGGCGTTCGTAGGTCTGAATCTCGAGCGGTGAAGTACCCGTTTCTATACCTCGCCATTTTTCACATTCTTTTCATCTCCAGCGAGTCACATTGTACCTCGCATTTTTTGGGGGTACTTACGCACCCGTGATTTACACTTCAATACTTCCTAGGACTTCAATTATCTCCTTACTGGCGATGTACTAAACCATAGTAATGGGTTATAGAGTATGCATAATTAACTGAAATTTAAGCATTGTGCGTCATTCTGGGTGTGTGAAGAAAAAAAAGAAAAAAACACACCAAATGGAAAAAAAATAAAAAATTTAATGAAAGGAATTACAAAGCAGAAAATTTGCGTACACTTAAAATGCACACAGATTAGGCATTAACAAATTTCGATTTTTAGAGCTACGGAAGAAATTATGAAAAAATAATTTAAAACATAAGTAACTTCCTTGGTACTGCATACAGTGTTCTTGTATTTTTATACAGCATTTTATTTTGATAGTTTTACAATTTGTACTGAGGCAGTTAAAAATAACTACACGGCGATGTCCGGGCACAGATTAAACCTTCGGCGTTCTGATCACAAATCCAAGGTCGACCTCCGCTTCTCCGCAGCGCTGCATCAATGTTCAGGACCGTTTCAGCCTATTTTAGAAAAATGCAGCACTTAGGGGTCAGGCATTGAACCGTGCGTGGAGGGAGGGAGCCCGCGAGTGGTTTAAACAGTGTCCGCGCTTCCTGGGGCCGTAAACATAGACCCCATACTGGTCCCAGTGTCCAGTTTCAACACAACACGCCTCACACTGGCTACCAATTTTCTTTTTCCATTCCTTTTTTCCCCCTCGCCAGCTGCGATGCGGCCCGGCCTCGCCTTTCCCTCCATTTTCTTTTCCAGGGGATTCAGATCTCTCCTGAAGAGAGAGGGGTGAGGGAGGAGGGAAAAAGGTCTTTCATCCCATTAAAGTTGGCCAATCCTTTCTGCTTATTTCTGAAGCCTTGTTACCGTAGGCCCGGACGCCAGATCAGCACCTGCAGCGGTCAGATGGCAAGCGAAGGCGAAATCAATGGGAGCCGGAGCGAGGGGAGAGGAGGTGGACGGGGCGGGGTTTTGGAAACGCTCGGCTGCGAATCGCGCCGCGCCATGCCGCCCCGGCCGCCGCCGCCGCACACTGTGAGCATTCCCAGTTACGCACCTCGCACGACGACCGACGTGAGGGCCGTGGCCATTAAGAGGTTAATCAGGAATAGAAATCTCCATCCTAAATCCGCTCTGAATTCAGGTCAAAGGTGTATGCAGAAGATACGTTCAGACTCCTTCAAGTTATCCTTCAAGTTATCCATCAATATCTACTGTATTTCTGGCAGCAGAGTGATGGTTTAAGGCTTGTTTGATACCTCAGACCCTTGATGACTTAGAGCCATTTAGCCAACCATGTGTTCCACACTGTTCCAGTGTAATTTACAGCTTAATCTAGTTCCACCCCCTAATTCCCATAGAGATCCATTCAAATGCAGAGACATTATAGTATCGCTTGTAAAAGTACCAGAAAATAAGATATCAAGAGTTGTTGGGTCACAGATATCAGGAAGTCATGGCATGCAAAGGATATGCGACCAAATATTAAAAATGATTACTTTATCCTATAAAATAAATGCAGGGGTGCCAATAATTGTGTGACACGTGGTTTCAGTGTGAGATTAAGCTAATTCACCAAACGGTGATTTTTTTATAAACCTTTTTACTCATCTTTACCAGGGGTGCCAATAATAGTGGAGGGCACTGTATTTAAATAATTTCAGTTACCTCCCCATCATTCGTGTCAGTTACGCAAAATATTCCAATGTGTAATGATACTGGTCCAGTGGAGTGGGGGGGGCCACATGGCGATTACAAGACGCGTATCGACAGTTTAGCTTACAGAATATAGCGATGAATCTTTGGTATGAAGCAGATGATTTGCTATTACAAGTGAATCCGCATTACATTATTACATTACATTCATTTAGCGGACTCTAATACAGACCGATTTACAGTATCCACCGATTACTCAGCCGGCCTAACTCGCTCACTCACATACGTAGGCTACTGCAGCATGATATGCTTCCATATTGTGGGTGCCGAGCGTATTGCATATACATTTTATAAGCCATTATAAGCTTTTAAAATATGCTGTAACGAACGCAAACTCACTCAAGCATAGACTATAATTAAAGAATGGAGGATATAAAATAAGATAATATCTGCAGAATCAAAACATCCAGCAATTTAGGAAATAAGACCGGGTTTGCGGTTTTCTGAACAATGACATAGAGACAAGGGCTTCGAGTCTCTATAATGGGAAAGGGATATGGTCTGGATTTCAAACAAGGAAGACGGAGACAAGGCCCTGTGCAACAGGAAAGAGAAATGTGGAGAGAGAGAGGTCAATCTTTTCGCTCGTCATGTGAGGCAGCGTCTTCATGACAGACCTGTCTACAAAGTCACAGGTTTCTGTTCGTACTGCGAGACCTCTGGCTGACTGTCACACATTTGCAGTGAAGATGTCAGAGAGAGATGTACAGACAGAGAGAGAGCCTCGCCTCTCTCCGCGGCCCGCACCATCTCCAGCGGCTTCACAGAAGAGATTCCCACAACGGCCCAGTTCTACGTGAAGACACAAACTCTCATTGAACGTGTGGGAATGCTGGGCTTCATTTAATTGTGCTCACAAATATCACAGTCATTACAACTGCTCTGATAATTATTATTCTCGTTCCATCGGAAGTGTGCCAATCGACACCAGTTCCAGTATTAGCGTGACGTCCTATATTGGACAGTTAAAGTGGAAATTATTCAGACGTACGCGGATTCGCCAGACGCAGGACTTCAGAAAGGAAAACAAACGCCGACGCGTACGCAAACGGACACCGGCCGGACGCGCCGAACAAAAAGCCGATCCCGTTTCGCGACCTCCCCCCGAACGGACGGAGGGTTTGGCGCGCGATCCTCTCCGCTTCTCCACTTTTTGTTTCAGTCCGTCTCTCCACCCTTCCACGTCTCCTCCACCTCCCCCGAACCGAAGCCTGCATTCCAGTAAGAAGAGGAATAAGATACCCCTTTCCTCTGAAACGTGCAGCGTTCGGCCGAGACTCCGCTTCGCCTTCGAAAACCACAGAGTTTTACAGGCACGCGTAATTGTCTGGCCGGGGCTTCTATTAAGCCGTAACAGCTATTAAACAGTAAGGTCGGTGCTTTTCAGAGGGATCCATTACGATGGCGGTGCGCCGGTGTCTCTCCGACGGAGGGGAGGGCCCGGCAGAGCCTGGCGTTGGGCCTCGACTCGCCGAGCGCGCGCCGCGAGCGCTCCAGCCGATGAATCATTAAACAGGTGGGGCCGCGGCCCGCCCGCCACCTTTCATTCCGCCCCTCAGCACAAAGAGAGGCTCGGGGAAAAAAGAGGGGCGCTTTGAGAGCCCAAAGCCCTGAGGGGGGGTGCGTGGCAGGAGGGGGGGGGGGGGGGGGGGGTCAGGTTCGGCCCCTGGACACAGCCGGCGGCTATTCACCTTGGAGGGGCCCAGTTCAAACGGAGAGCGCCCGCGTGTCTGGCCTGGCTGACAGCCCTCCCTCCAGGGCAGGCAGTGAGGCCGATGTGGCCGCCGGGCTAAGACCCCGTCCCCGCGGACCCCCCCCCCCACCGCATCACAAAGCCCCCACCCTCCCACCCCCTCATACACACCCCACCCCGACAGGGGGAAGGCAGGGGACTGCAGTCAAAAAAGTGACAGCGGGCCGATTTTTTACCACAGGAACTGGTGGCCTTGTAGGTACTGACGAGTTCCCAAAGAATAGGGGGGGTGGGGGGGGGGATGATCGCATATTTCTAGCCCTTCAACAGAGTCCGTGACGTGCATGGAATCGTGGCGGCTGCCCTGGCGCTGGGTAATAACATTGTCACAGGGGAAAAATTTGTCAAAAAAAAAAAATGAAGTACCTGACAAAATGAACTCCAGGGAGCGGGAGAATACAGGACGGCGGTCTTTTAAAGCATCGCGTGCCCCCCGCTAGGGCTACATCGCCCTTAGACAGGCACCGTCTGAGTAAGGCGGGTGTGAGAAGCACATAATCGCCGCGCCGCTCTCCTCGGGAGGGCGCCGGAGGAAGCGTTCGCCCTCGCGGCGGGGGGTTCTCCGTCTGGCCCCGGCCGGCGGAGCGGCGAGCAGGTACTTTGGGAAAGGTGCGCCGCTCGAGCCGATCGCCCCGGCTAATTAAAGACCCTCGGAGCGCTGAGGGGGGGGCTCTCCAGAGACGCTCGCCATTAATTCCTTTTTGATTCGGGGAACGAAAACGCGGTGGAAAAAGGTTACTTCTAATGCGCGGAGGGTCAACTGCCCCTGGTAACGCACTAATTGAAAGGGTCTGGCCACGCAATCCCGTCGCGCGTGGGGAGGAACCTGATCTTCAGCCGGCAAAAAAATAAATAAATAAAATAATGAAAAGAGGAAAGATTGGTGTGCAAAATCCTCTGCTTCTACCATGGGAACCTTGATGAGATGCACACACAAGACATAATAGGCTTCAGAAATGGGAGATTCTTCATAAAACCACTGAGCCGTTTAGCGAAATGATCATTAGCCCTGCTGCCATGGCCAGTACTGCTGCCTCCGAAGACCAGGGCTGCTTTCGCAAGATTTCATTTCATTACATTCTCAGAAGCTTTCATTTACAGAGGCGATGCTCAGTCTCAGCCGGTGCTGGGAAGCTTCTGGAAAGAGCAGATTAATTTCTCAAGTGCGCAGGATCACGTCTAAACAGAGGAAGTGGCTTCGGTTCCCTTCCTTCGAGGGCTCACACGCAGTGCCATTCGGCATCAGCTGATACCCAGAATCCCCAGCCAACAACCATGTGACTCAACCTCAGGGCCCCAGCTTTACACGGTGAAAATGCCAACCTAAAATATGATGGAATAGTTTGGAAAACTAATTCATTGACACAAACTGACCCAAATGGCCTGGACTCATCAGAAGCCATGCTTGAGCTCATCGGACATCAGAGGCCCCCCATGTAACGAGGCTCATTTCATTTCAATTTCACAAACTGTATGAATTTACCGTGGCGACCGGGTGGAATCGTCCCCAGTGCCCTGCCATGGTAACCTTGCGACACCAGTGCAAAAAAACCAATCGGTCACAGATTAAAGGACTTGCGAAAGGCGGGCAATTAATTCTGGCCCCCAAGAACTACAACCGTGTCAATTTGCTTAACCCACAGTTTTAATCCACCACTTGGCACTGGTCAGAACGGAACAGTCAGACAGGAAATGCAGCAACAAGTTAGGAAGTACTGCATCCTCAACAAGCAACGTTGAGGAATTGGGTAACCATACGGTCAAAGATGATTTGACCCATGAAATCAAAGCCGAAAAGGCACTGTTACAACATATTGTGCCATCTGTTTTACTGTATGCCCTTTCGGAAGATGGCCTAAAGTGCCTTCAATCCTGGGAAATTCATATTCATAACCTTGCAGAAGGACACAAGTGATTCTTGCGAGATATCACTTTCGAGTCCTCTGATAACTACACCGAACGCTGACTTTCGGTACTTGTTTGTAGGGTGAGAGGCGCTGGGCAGGCACGTGCGTTGGCGTGGTGCTGTGCGCATGGTTACGATGATCTTTATTTAATGAGAAAATAAATGAGCTAAAGAATTTAATTTAAGCTACCAATTTGTGAGGCAGATGTTATAACTCATATGTCAAGAACCAAATCACCTTATCTAATACAGTGAATGTAGCCAGCACACACTCATCTTCTTATAAAATGTATATTACAGTGTGTTAAATATTTTAGCTGACGTTCTAACATAAACGGACATTTCAGCTAGTTTTCCCTCTGACCTCAGACGTGGCGAGATCTAACAGACCATCACTGGCTTGAATTGTTGGGGAAACGAACCGGGAGAGTCATTCCGCTTTAAAGGAGCAAGTCTCGGAGAACAAAACAAAGAGCGCCAGACGAAACGGGGTCTTCTCTGCAACTCTGTCCGGTATCACGAGTGCCTTCGGTTTTCCGATCGCCGTCGGGAATTCTCCCCCGTCCTCTTCTTCGTTCCCACCTCTCGACGGGTCGGTCTCATTTCCAAACGGGGAAGTCAGAGAGGCGACTGGCCGACAGACGACGGCCCTCCACCCTTTCCCGCAGTTACCCGGTGCTCCCGCTCTAGTGGGAGGAGCTGCCTCCCCTGACTGGGGAAGGGAGAGGAGTGAGCACAGGGGACACAATCACCTCCATCATCTTAGACAGCTCTTAATGCTCTCTTTTGACATCCCCCAATATAATCACATTTCAGAGGGGAGGTCTCACGTGCCGCTTGGAAGCCGCCCGGAATCCCTCAACATCCTCGTTAGCCTGCAAGCTAATTCCTGCCCCTAGGCTTGTCCAGGGCAATTAAGCCAAGCCAGTTACTCATCACACACACACACACACACACATACACACACACATACACACACACACACACACAGACACACACGCGCACACACACACAGACACACACACACACACACACACACACACAGACACACACACACGCGCACACGCGCACACACACACAGACACACACACACACACACAGACACACACAGACACACACACGCGCACACGCGCACACACACACACACACACACACACACAGAGGGAGAGAGAGGGAGAGAGAGACAGAGAGAGAGAGGGGGGGAGGGAGAGGTAAACGCGTACATTTGTAATGGAGCTGTGGCCTGCTCTCAGCTGTTTACCAAAATCCAGCAAGGCACAGCAGACGGCCACTGCTGACACCTACGCGACCAAACTAAATTATTTTCTGACGGCTGGGTGGCTGCTGTTTAATTACAGGCTACTTGAGATCAAATAAAGTGTGAATGGCGGTGTAATTAGTTGCTTATTATGCCTTCATCTGGATATCAGAGTGCACCTGCGAAGAAAGGCTAATGATAGAAAGTAAAGACCATGCGCTTATCATATACGCATGACACGGGAGTATGCCCGTTCACTGTTTATGTGCACACACAGCAAGGGTAGCTCTGTATCACAGCTGTTTTTAAGCACACATATTGCGTAAACTAACAGTTCTAACTGAGTGAAGGAACGTGCGAATGGTGGACGAGATATGAATGGTGAATCATTTTTTGACTGCTTATTTTGACGCCGTCAGGGATAGTTGAGAAACATTCGCGTGGCTTTTATATCTCCGTTATACAGTGGACCCCAGGAAGAATAGTCTTTACTACGGTGACGACTAATGGGGATCCGTATACAATAAACAATACAAAATCCTCGTCCATGCCGCACATTCCAAATGTTGAGGGTACAATACTGTTGTTACTCCCCTCTCCTTGCTTAGTGCATGGTCACATGACTTCAATAAGCCAGAAAGATATTACCTTACACACTTGATAAAGCCCTGTCCCTGGGGATCAGAAATATATTATTGTGTGGTAAGATTGTTTATTGGCTCTGAGAAATACGGACTCCATTCTTAGAGGATTTCAGTGCAGGGCCACGGTGAACACACGCTGGGAACAGGGAGCCAATCACATCGATTATCTATGGCAGACTCCAGACATGGGCAGCAGATGTATAGATTATTGAGGCGCACCTCCTTAAACCCGGGCGAGTCTCCAAAGAGGAACGGAGCACGGAGGTTTAGTGAGTCACGGCAACCGAAAAACAGCACGAGAACCCACAGGGACACCAGCCAGTGAGGAGTACCGCTAACGCGCTACATACTACACGGATCGCAGGACAACGCATTTCTGAGAACTGAGGTGAAGAAAAGAACACAGATCACCGTTACCTTGGTGAATATTGCAGGCGGTTTCAATGAGAACAGTGAACTGAGGGGCTTTTATAAGTTTCATGAACTCCTTCCGAAACCTTCTGCGAAAACCCTCGCCCTCAATGCGAAACAAACTACAAAATTCACCGTGCTTGAGTTTCTAATGCGACTCGTAAATACTTCATCTCGCCACATATACAGTGCCTGTCTCCTGCATCCACAATGTCCGCCGTTATTTTGTTCCCTCACATTTGGGACAGCTAATCTATTTTCAGAGGGTTAGGCAGGACAGGTCTCGGAGAATGTAGACGGTGCACAAATTAGGCCGTACAATCAGGTTTTGATTGGCCTTTTGCAATGCCTTCACAAAAAGGCTGAACCACACAAGGTCTCCACTGGCAGTACCGTTATAAATTTACCCAGAGCTTCTGTCCGAACAGTAATTACCAACTGCACTTTACATCTGCAAACCAGCATACATTCATCATATAGCTTGGAGCTACTAAGCTGCAATATGGAGTCCTGTCAAAACAGGTCAATATTATGCATATCATATATTTCACATGCATTAACATGTTTTTAAAGTCAGCTACATGCGACCGTGCACTTGTAAAGGAAAATGTAACCAGCTACTAATGGGAGGTCGTATAGGAGTTGCTTAACTGGTTGGGATCTGGGTTTGAAAGCCCTCTGCAAATATTTAGCCAGTAATGACCTTTTAACCTAACCTTGCATGCACCTAGAGGAGGTTTGAAACCCTTCTTATTTTCCAGGGGACAAACATTTTAAAAGTACACAAGCACACGTGGAACCCATCTTAGCCACTGGCAAACAAAATGTGTCCACTCAAGGACTTGCATTTTTTTCTTTTCTTTCTTTCTTACTTTTTCTTTCTCTTTCTATCTTTCTTTCTTTCCTTCCTGGGTTCTTTTCTTTTCTTTCAGTAGGTCTTTGAAACATAATGACAGTGCCCTTCAGACTGGAGGTGTTCTCTGAGCAGGCAGTGTGGTGTGGAGGTCACCCCCTCCACCCCCACCCCACACACCCCCCGCTCCACCCCGCTGGGTTATCAGCCTCTGCAGACCCCACAGGGCCCCCCCATCTATGACTGATCCCTGTTCAGGAGCACACTGCAAAGCAACTCCGCACACTGGCTGACCCCCGGGCCCGCCCACCCACCACAGCCGAGGGCTAAGGCTAACGCCCAGCACCCGCGCAAAAGCGTACACTCCCTCCTCATGAGACAAAACAAATGTCAATAGGAAATGGGTCATGATGAGCAACTAGCGCTCATATATCATCCTGTGTACCTCAAATGGAACGCTCTTCCTACGGCTAATGAGGCTATCTGGCCTTTTTTGTACCAGTCAGAACATTTCTATCCAGGACAAAGGACCACAGAGTCATTTTCTTTTTTTTCTTTTTTGGTTCGTTTTCTTTTTTTGCGGAGAGCTCTCTCTGATAAAGGTATCAGATATTAAGGATATCAGAGATCGTGTAGACTTGGTGCTGGTTTTACTGCCCAGAGATCTCCTTTACGGTCTACTTTTAGATTGTATGAAACCCGCTACCATTCACTCCTACCTTTCCAGCACATTGTGCGGATGAGACCAGGAAGGACGCAGAAACCTGGGAGAAAAGCATGTAAATGTTCTCAAACTGATGGGAAATGGGAAAAGATCTGTTAGAAAGTCAGGCGTTTTCAAAAGGTGTGACAAACAGAAAAACGGTAGATCGCATCCTGAAACTCCCGAGCCCGCGTTATGGATTTATGGGTAAAATATAAGGCCACGAGAAGAGCGCGGTCGACGCTACCGCTCCGAGACTGTCACGAACGCAGAGTCGCACTCTACACATCTCGCAAGGTCAGAGAAGTAACAAGCACACATGAAATGCATTGAGTCTGCATCCTTTGTGAGAAGCATCTCGGGGACGTCGTATGAGCCCTGCTGACGATAAGGGAGTGTTTAATCGCTTTGTGTTAACCACAGGTAGGAGCAAATTCAGTCTCAATATTTCCTCATTCCAAGTCTGGAATATAAATACATGCATAAAAAGTACATGGAGACAATTTGATGTAGCTCAGGGATATAATAATAATAATAATAATAATAATAACCAATATAAAAAAATAAAGAGTATATATGAAAATACTTCCAATAAATGTGAAATTCGTAGACATTAAGGGTTTGAATTTCTTAACCACCGCCTACCCTCCCCGCCTCCATTCCATCCCTACTCCCCATCAAAAAAAGAAGGGCAAACATTGCAATTCAATACACTGCAATTCAGTTCTTCTGAAGCCAAAAATCTTTAAGGCACCACAGAAAGGGAGATCGATGGCGACACAGAGCTCATTTCTGGGAAGGGAAAAGTGGTGAAAGCAGCGGGAGGATTTCCCAGCTGAGGGGGGGGGTCGGGGGGGGGGGTCACTCACAGGTGTGCCTGGCCAGGGAGTAGTTGGAACCTCCGGTGGTCAGCCCGAAGCCGTCGGGAGCCTGGGCGGTGGCGCGGGCGCGCGACGGCAGCTTCGGGGGCTCGATCTCGGCGCCAAACTCGGCGCCGATGACCCCCAGCAGGACGATGGCGGTCGCCTGCTTGCGGCGCTCCTCGTAGGAGTTGGAGATCTTCTTGGCGTTCGGCGGCAGGTTGGAGAGACATCCTGCAGGAGGAGGAGGAGGAGGAGGGAGGGGGAGGGGGAGAGAAGAGCGGAGCGTTAGACACCAAACATGGCCTTCGTCGCACTGCTACTGAGGGCAGACTCTTTCAGGTCATGTTTATAACCCAGGTATTTCCACCTTCAGCCAGGAGCTGACCTTTAACCTTTACTTGAGCAGGACCCTGTCAAGCTGCTTTAATAAATTAACATTAATAAATGAAACTAAAGAAGAAAAAAAGTTGTGATGGTAGTGGCTTCCCACAATGGCAACACAGGCTGAGTTGACACTGTCAGCATTTATCATTTATCAGCAACTGCAAGAAATATTAGCATATATTGAATCGAGAATATAGAATATTACAAAGGTGGACAATGGAAAGGTATGTGTGTGTGTGTGTGTGTGTGTGTGTGTGTGTGTGTGTGTGTGTGTGTGTGTGTGTGTGTGTGTGTGTGTGTGTGTGTGTGTGTGTGTGTGTGTGTGTGTGTGTGAGTGAAAGAGAATATATAATATTAGTATGGAATGAGAAAGAGAATATAAAATATTGAATATTAGAGAGAAACATAACAAGCATAGACATCGCAAAAAAAGACACATTTAAACTTTCAGGTTTTCAGTCCTGCACATTACCAGTAAAAAATTATATTGGAAGACCATTTTTAAGCATCTCAAATGCCTCAAAAATGATGAATAGGTAAAAATAGATTACCATCATCTTTGACAGTGAATTATTATTACCGCCAATAAGAATTATCAAGAAAAAGGGCTTATGCACCATCTACTAGAGTCAATTATCAATATTGCTCTGCCTCTGCGAGCTCTGCTAAGCTACATGCTATGCTTTTCCTGCCATTTTATCATTAGAAAGACTTTTCAATCTTTCATGATGACACACCCAAGGTCTTCAGGCTGCCTCATATACTAATATAAGATTATTTATTATTATTATTTATAAAGCAGTCTCTTAGCTTGTGTATTTTAAAAAAAAGAAACATGAAGTCGAGTGAAAAGAAAGCAGTGTGATGACAGCTAGCGCAACTAAACACAATTGAATTTGTATCATTCAAACAAATGCACAACGTGCCAAACGAACGCACACACTGCACGTCCTTTCATCATATTTTACTTCCTGACGTAACGCGTTGGGGCGTCGTACCGCGCAGCAACGTGTCGCAGCGAGTCTCCTACTGCACCTCGCGCCTGCTGAACATCTGCTTAACACGCGGGGAGAACGCCACGGCCTTCCCCGGTGACCATGACAACGGCCGTCCCCTGAAAGGGCCTCTCGGCGGTCGGGGTTACGCGTGAACACGGGGCCGCACGGTCGGTGGGGTCCTGCTTTAATGCGCCGCTCCCCCTCTCTCACAACGAGGGGGCCTCTCTTTCGGAAGTGAGGGGAGCACGGGGCTTTTGTCCTCGAGGGGCTGTACCCCGCGAGTCTCAACACGGACCTTCCCGCTACACCTGCTCCAGCAGAGACGGGCACAAACGCGCTTTGTACAAACGCCGTATGAAACACACTTACACGTCGCGGAGGCACACGAACACACACACTCTCTGGCTCAATATTCTGCTCACACAAAAACAGACACACACACACAGACGCATATGCGCGCGCACCCACACACACACACACACACACACACTCACTGGCTGAATATCAGACAGACATGTGCACACTGCACACACACTCTCTGGCTCAATATTCTGCTCACACAAAAACAGACACACACACACAGACGCATATGCGCACACACACACTCACTCACACTCACACTCACACTCACACTCACACTCACACTCACACTCACACTCACACTCACACTCACACTCACACTCACACTCACACTCACACACACACACACACTGGCTCAATATCAGACAGACAGACATGTGGACACTGCACACACACACTTTCTCTCGCTCAAGCTACTTGCCGTGGGAACAAAGGCCCAGATGAGACTACCCTCGGCTGTGTGCTGAGAACTGACCGCCTGGTCACCTGACCTCTGCAGATAGCCTCACTGGCCGCAGTCCCCCCCCCCCCGCTTAATCCCTCTGTAGGGGGAGGGGCCGGGGTGACATTCCCAGATCAAGATGAATCGGCAGCAGCGGCCGATTGTGAGATTGTTTTAAAGCATTTGGGCCGGCCTCTTCCCCCTGCACGGATGAGCACAGCCCCGGTTATGGATTTGTGTTGTAATGTGGCCGAGCCAGCGCTGCGAGGAGCCAGCAGGACAGCTGCAGTAGTGGGGAGGCTCGAGGGGGTCCTGATCGATAGGCTCGAGCCCCGACCCCCCCAGCCTCCCAGGCTCCTCTCTGCCCCGCCAGCACGGAGCGGCCCAGCGCCATGTGTGCATTTCCTGTAGGAAACTCAACACCAGGGGATTGGGTGGGGTAGGGGGGGGGGCGTTGCTACCGGGACGATGCTACAGGGGAGGGGGGGGATTGTGTCATTGGGTAATAAGGTGATGCAAGCGTCCCCAAATTCCTTCCCTCCCCTAAATGTACACATCAGACAGAACACTGGTTGACGAAAACCATAATTTCAAAAGGACTCGGAGTACAGCTCAAATTTCATCCAGACTACCAGGGTGTCGTGTGAGAGTCTGTGCTTTTATTGTTGGGGTGTGTGTGTGTGTGTGTGTGTGTGTGTTTCATTCAGTAAGCATTAGGACTAATCAAGTACTGCACTGCATAAACATACAGTCAAAACACAGCAGGACGGCTATATAAACACTCACTGTGTGTGCTCACACTTAAGAGCACAGTTGTTGTCGAACATGTATAAGATCACCGGCAAAAACCCTGACAAAATAAACATATTAATTTTACGTATAAATATATAAATTCTTTTACTAAAAATAATCTTTAAAATAGCATTTTTTGGGAATATGTTCTTTCGCTTTTATGTTTTCTCCCATGCTCAAATAGAGCCAATTCCAGTGCCCCACTCAAGACGTATTTTTTCAATATTTCGCTTTCATTAACATTACGCACCATCTAAATCATTACACAAGAAATAATTGTAAACTTCATTATGATGAGACGGTGCGCCAAGGCAATTTCACAGTCTGAACACTCGTTTATGACTATCGGAATAATTCCGCTTAGCAGAAGCCCGTATCCATGGTAACTGACAGTGCCATTTTCAAATCATAAAGGCAAACAATAATGACTAACAAAAAAAAAAAAAAAAAAAATGTGTTTCAATAATTACTGAAATGCATTGCATTTGTATAGCGGTCCTAGAGGTACTTTTGAGAAATGTGGAACCTGCCCACAGAGCCTTTACTGACACGTGGGAAATGGACCCGTTTAAAAGGAACGCCCACCACCCACATCAGCACAGATCCCCCATCAAACCGGGGGATGATTTTATGGCCAGAGTGAAGGAGTCCATTTTAGATTCTGGCCTGCGCACCTCAGTCACCGCTACCCCTAAACCTATCCCTGGAATGACATGGGAGTGCAAGCGACCACAAGATACCACACGTTCACACAAACTGCTACAAACTCCCGCTGGACGGTGTCCCCATTGTGACTCCGGCGCACAGGATTCCGTACATGGGTCAGAGGGAAGAGCGCCCCCTACTGACCGACCGACGCCCAATACGGTGGCGCAGATGTAGTTCACCCAGATCCCACGTTCAGCTCCAGACTTCACTGGCGCATCGCGGCCGCCACATGCCGCGAAGCCGTCTTACTTCAGCCGCTTTCTCGCCGTGTCTGTCAGGCAAAGACTGAAGTTCATACATCACTCTGAGACCGTGCATCTGAATGAACTCTTTAAGACAAGGGAGAGAAAAGTAATAACGGAGGGAGCACAAATCCCTTCCTCGGCAGTCTCCAGCCGTCCCGCAGAGGGTTGGGTATTTCTCACGCCGGGGCTGCCGGCCGTTTAATCATCGCTAAAGGCTGACACGCAGATCCATTTTCCTGACAAGACAGTTGATTACCCAATCAGAGGGCGAAAATTAATAATCCCAAATAACTGGCCAGAGAGGGGGGGGAGGGGAGGAGACCGCCGCCACGCCCCCTCCAAAACACCCGTCGGATCCCGAGGGGCTCCTTTCCCCCTTTCCGGATCTCTCGAAGGAACGACCCGCCCCTGTTCGGAATTCCGGGAAGCGGCACACAAACTCTCTCCTCGACATGACAATTACTTTTAGTTCTGATTCATATGAAACTCATCGCGCTGGTTTAATGAGTACTTATTGACTACTCATAGTCCGGCTATTAGGGTCCGCGACCCGTAATTAAAAGCAGCGATAAGAACTTGACATGCCTGTGTCAAGTACACACATTAATGACAATATATTTTATTTCTCTTCTCGTGAGAACGTAAAGAGCTACAGCAAGCACCTCTCATCACGTACTGTATATCATATGAGAAAATAGAAACATGACCCAGCTAATATCTATTAGCACGTCCTTATTAAACCTAAGGGTGTTTTTGCAGGTGTGTGAGCTCACATGTAGATTTATAGGGGGAGGGGGGGGTCTTAAGGTCCTCTTTTTGTTGACAAATTGCAGAAGTTCCTCTTAGCAGCCGAAACCTTGGCACGATACGAAGAAAAGAACTGTCGGGACCAATCAGAGCCTTAGTCCTGCCAGGGGCTGTTAAGCTCTGATATGACAAGTGCACAGTGGTCTGCTTTTGCTGCACAGGCAAAATTCAGAAATGCGACTAACCGATGCCCTGTGTTAGAGAGGACACAGTGTTCCTTGGTCAATTTCATTTATTTATTTCTTTATTTTTTTGCCTCGCAGTCGTTCATTCCCCACCCTCCCCCTCTTTTAGTCAGACTACATTTTACCCTCAGAGGATATATTCGGCTTTCCTGTCGAGAAAAGCTGAACAAACCTGTGATTAAAAACACCCCGTTACATTTAAATCAGGCTCTCAAGATCCATAGAGCGAAGAACGGTGATATCTCTATAAAAAAAAAAAAAACTGAAATAAAAAATGATGTCTATGGTGCAGGCCCATTCCATTATTTAACCACAGAGTAGCATTCCAGCCTCCTGTCATTGCTCTCTGTCTTTAAGGTTTGCGATGGTCTCCCCTGGCACTGATGTTGACCATGGAAATAAAGATGACGGCAGAATAGACTCCTCCTCAAATCTTCTTGGGGTGCCTCAGCCTTTGTTTGAGGACATAAAACACTGTTAAGGTGTCTTCTTCGAGGGGGTACACTGGGGGGGCGCGGGGGTACACTGGGGGGGCGCAGGGTATGTGAAGGGGATTACAATGAAGGGAAAGGTGCTTTGCAATTGGCATTGGTAAGTTCACTGCATTTACATACATTAACTGGCTTTGAGAGCTTGGCTTTGGCCTGAGCCCTGTATAACTTGATTAGGGATTTCTAATGCATTCATAAGTTTAGCCTACAACTGGGTTTAGCTAGACCGCACTGATGAGGCAACTTCTGAGGTTTTAATCTAAAGAAACATGCCCCATACTTCATGTTAAGAGCAGTAAACATCTCTAACATAAAATATGAATTTGGGACTTTTATCTTGACCCTTGCCGTCATAAGGTCAGGCATCAATAATTATTAAACGCATTACAGGTGATAACTATAATAAATGGGTAACTTAACACAAATTCTTTGAGTTTCTTTTCAAAAATGTTTCTGTAAATTGCTAAACTACTGTTTTTATAGGTAGTATCTCCTCTGTGTAAAGGCAAAACGGGCACACACACACACACACACACACACACAACAGGACAGTGGAGTTGGAGCACTCAACATACACTACTCACAAAAAGTTAGGGATATTCGGCTTTCGGGTGAAATTTCAGGATGAACCTAAAATGCACTATAACCTTTATAGGTGAAATTAATTTGACCTTCTCTAAACTTTTGAATGCACATGTCCAACTATTCAATGTTTCAGTACTTTTTGCACAACTTGCTGTTCTCTAACAAGGAGCTGAACGGCAAAATTCACAACAGGTGTTTGATCCATGAATCGACCAATACATTTCCTGGTTCAATTAGAATTGGTATTTAAACAGTCCTCTTCATCATGCTGTTCACATTTTGACATCATGAGACCAAAACGACACCTAACAATTGATCAACAGTACCTCGCCATTGCGAGGCTTCAAACAGGATGTTCTCAGAGGGAAGTGGCCACTGAGCTTAGAGTGTCACAGAGTGTCATCAGCAGATTGCAACAGAGATACAGAGAGACTGGAAGAGTCACAGAAAGGCATAGAAGTGGACGTCCTTTGGCCACATCCCACACTGATGACCGCTTCATTGTGAACAGTGCCCTGCGGAACTGGATGATGAATGCCACTCAACTCCAGGCACATTTAAGGGAGGTGAGAGGCACCCAAGTGTCACATCAGACCATTCAAAACCGTTTACATCAGCGTGGTCTGCGTGCTAGACGACCTGCAAGGGTACCTGACCACACCACCAGGCACAGGCGTCATCGTCTTGCATGGGCCAGGGAGCATTTACGCTGGACGAGGGACCAGTGGGCCTCAGTGCTGTTCTCTGATGAAAGTCGATTCACGTTGAGCAGAAATGATGGCCGCCAACGATGTTGGAGACGTCAAGGAGAGCGCTATGCATCAGCCACTGTTGTCACCAGACGACCCTTTGGTGGTGGCGGTGTTACAGTGTGGGCAGGTGTGTCTAGTCAATACAGAACTGCCCTACACTTTGTGAATGGTACAGTGACAAGCCCATACTACCTGAATAACATCATTAATCCAGTCATTGTGCCCCTGCATGAACAACACAGGCCTAATTTCATCTTCATGGACGACAATGCTCCAGCTCATCGAGGTCGCATCATTAGGGAAAGGCTGCTAGAGACTGGGGTACCTCAAATGGAGTGGCCTGCACTTTCTCCAGACCTGAATCCCATAGAAAACCTATGGGATCAGCTGACTCACCGTGTAGAGGCTCGTAACTCTGTACCCCAGAACCTCAATGACCTGAGGGCCGCCCTTCAAGAAGAGTGGGATGCCATGCCTCAGCAGACAATAAGTCGACTTGTGAACAGCATGAGACGTCGTTGTCAAGCTGTAATTGATGCTCAAGGGCACATGACAAGTTATTGAGACATTGACATTTTTGTTGTGGTATACCCACCACTGTTGTTGGCTTTTGTTTCAATAAATTGTTTGAGATGAGGAAATCACCATTGCATGCTTCTACTTAAATGCCCTACTTTAATGATACGTATAATATCACTGTAGCGTGAACTTACATTTTCCATAAATTTCACCCGAAAGCCAAATATCCCTAACTTTTTGTGAGTAGTGTATACTCAGCTGGTAAAATATTTTGTAAGAGTTTGTGAAACCAACATACTATTGAATCCGGTGATACGAAACACACATTTTTAACAAGTAATGTTGACTGCTGCAGGACACGACATAAATCGTATGTTTTACACTGTCCGTAACCCTTTTGTAGAGAGGCATGCACTGAGGAAAACAGCTCATACAACATAAGACAAGCCAGCCACAAAACGGATAGAACTAAATAAATTGAAACCTATAAAAACCTTAAATATAAGGAGGTATAACCCAGCAGGAACAGCTATATAAACATGAATCATAAAGCGTAAAAGATAAAGAATGTAATCTTCGCAAGGAAATAGAAAAGCAGGGAATGGAACAAACTACCATACGGGTAGCAATATTTCCATGTAGCCAGTGAATTAGGAACGGCCGTTATATTTCAATGGAAAGCCCACATTGTGTCATCTGAGAAAAAAAGGGGGAAAATAATTGAAATTGTAAAAATAACTAAAAAGAACGAAATACTACTACTATAATTATTATTATTATTATTATTATTATTATTAATAATAAGAATGATAATGATAATAGTAGTAGTATTTAGTTCTAGTAGTATATATTCAATTATTTTTACTATTTGGATTATTTAAAATGTATTTACAGGTCTAAAGTTTTTTATATATTTTTTTATTTTTTATAAAGAGTCCAATGATAGTCTTAAAAGGTTTTATGACTGGAATTTATTTGGAAAATCCACAGTCTATTACCCTGGATCATTGGGGAAATTTCCACAGAATAGAACTGCAACCTAAAAAACATGCTACATTGTTTCAGCTTATCAGCATTGTGTCAAGATCGAAGAGACACATTTATGGGCAACAGTGCTCTAAAGTGAGATAATTTATACACGTTGTATACATACAAGTGTGCAAACTACATCAAATGCAGTTATCACACAATCGCCACTTTGCATAGTGGGTAATGTCCCTTCCTGCAGTAAATGCGTGCTCTTCTCGATTAAGCACAGAGCCGTCTCCAGTTCAGTGTTGCAAGGCCAGATGCGTGGCGAATAAGTGAGGCTACTTCATCTTCATCAGCAAGCTCGGCCTGCTCTGGCTCCATGTGCATGCGGCTGACCAATCAGGGGACACTTCTTTCAGCCCACTCTTAACAAACGGCCTTTTCTTCTTCATCCACGGTATGCGAGCCAAAGCATCATGGGTACCGTGGACTCACCGGTGTCATAGCAGCCGGTGTAACAGGAAGACAGGACACCAGGGGAAGATTTCTGCCCAAATCATGACATCACCACGCCGTCAAGTTCTGAACCACGGCTCCCGTCAGACAGGAACGCAGTGCATTGATCAACCGCCTGATCAATCAAAACAGGAAGGGTGTGGGCTGAAAAGCCGTTAAATAAACAGCCGGTCCACACGAAGCGCCCCAACAGCGTAATTGCGGGATAAAGCCCACCGTCCTCTCTCTTGTCCCCCCCCCCCCCCCCCCCCCCTCCTCCAAACCCACAGCTGGAGGTATCCTAAAGCCAATAGCACGTTTAAACCCGATCCGATTAAATCAATAGCGAGCCGTTCCATTCAAGGTGAAGCCAAATAAACCTGTCTGGGAGGTATGAGAGATAGGCCGGGGCGGCACGGGAGAAGCGGAGGGAGCTTCTTCAGGCCGGGGCGGCGCGGGAGAAGCGGAGGGAGCTTCTTTAGGCCGGGGCGGCACGGGAGAAGCGGAGAGAGCTTCTTCAGGCCGGGGCGGCGCGGGAGAAGCGGAGAGAGCTTCTTTAGGCCGGGGCGGCGTGGGAGAAGCGGAGAGAGCTTCTTTAGGCCGGGGCGGCGCGGGAGAAGCGGAGAGAGCTTCTTTAGGCCGGGGCGGCGCGGGAGAAGCGGAGAGAGCTTCTTTAGGCCGGGGCAGCGTGGGAGAAGCGGAGAGAGCTTCTTTAGGCCGGGGAGGCGCGGGAGAAGCGGAGAGAGCTTCTTCAGCGCGAGGCCCGTTATTAAAGAATAATTAAGCGGCCCTGGCTAGTTCCCGGGCGGCGGACTGTCGCACACGCCGCCGTGGAAGCGCCCCCCTCGGCCACCCCGCTCCCCGGCGCCGCGACCCCACTCTCCGTCGCCGCGACCCCGCTCGTCGGCTCCCTGTCACTTATTTCCTCCTCCTCCTCCTCCTCCTCCCTTACGGTAAGCCGATAGGGCCGGCGCTTCCGCGGGTTTGCCGAGATCAGCACCTGCAAAATCCGCGCGCTTCTCCCAAAGTGGGCGCCCCTGCATCTTATTAAATCGCGGGACTGTATTGGTCTCAGCCCCCTCTTCGGCTATCGTCCGCCAGCCAGGGCGTCTTCGCTCCACCCCCCACCCCGGATAAGCCAATTACCCGGCGGGTCTCCCCAGCACATCAGCGCTCTCCACTCAGGGCCCTGCCCACCCCTTCCCCGCCCCAAACCCAATTTCGCCGCGCTAAGCTGGTTACGCAGTGGCAGTGACCTAATCCCAAACCGGGCGCTACAGCGCCGGACGCCATTAAGTCGATTCGCGCGAAACACTCAGGAGATGAGCATGTCGTGAAGTCACCACTTTATTCATCAAATCGCGCAGTAACTTATTTAGATGTAATTCTTAGCGGATTCAGATGGTTGAAGCTCAGGCTCCTCGCATAAGGAGCCCACTTGTGCTCTGTAAATAAACGTCAGCTCTAAGAAAATAGGTCATAAAGATTATGGTCATCTATTAGAGACATGTGCTGTGTCAGAAATCGCTCCCTATTCACTATATAGTATATATATAGGGTTTCGGCCATTTTGTAGGGCGTCCGAATTCAAAGTGTCAAATTTGACACCCTAAATAGATCACTCAATATCTCCCACAATGCACCACAAAATGTAGGGTACAAACGATGTACACTACATCACCGGAGACATTTTTTTGTCAAGATGGTGACGGCTGAGCCTGCGCTGGTCTACAAACGTAGATATAAATGCAAGTTTCATCTTGTATGTTAAAGCAGTTTAGTCGGCTTTATAACTGAAATATAAATAAACGCGGTAGATGAAATATATTACAGTGTTAACTTTTTTCATTTAAATTGTTTTTAATTTAACAATTATTACTATAGTTTAAAATGCAACTTAATTAGCTAGCTAGCTACCTAGTTACCTAACTTACCTATCTACCTACAACAAGACAACAAAACCCTTGTTTAAAATAAAAAAAGAACACTTTGTTACCGTTTCTTGCATGCTCTCACCACGCCGGTGACCGCTGTCACGCAAGCGCCGCGCGTTGCTAAGTAACCTGCTCAGAAACGGTAGTGTCCGAAATTGTCTCCTCCTTTCACCAGTAAATCCCTATCTAGTGCTCTATGTAGATTTCCCTAAGTAGCGTATAGGGAGGGAGTGAATGAGTGAGCCATTCCGAACACAGCCGTGCAGTTCTTCAAGGAAACACTAATTTGTTTGTTAGCTTGGAAAGTGAATCCATGGCGTAATAGCTATTCAATACATTTTGTGATACATGAGCTATGGTTCAAAAAGGAGTGTACTACTTCATGTTGTGTAATTGATTGTGTTTATATTGTGTGATTCAATATGTAATATGATTCAAGTCATTGCTAATTAAGGACAAAAATGCAGCCAATCTCAAAATGAGCTGCTTTACACCTGGAATAACTTTATTCAAAAAGACAATTTAAGGCAAATAACCAAACGTACCATATGTTAATATGAGATATAGAATAAGAGCACAAAATACAAACAACAGACTTATGCTTATGAAAGCAATTAGATATACTGGTACTGATATCAGTATTAGTTCATACTGGGAAATAAAGAATGTACTGAAAATTGCCGTTTCACAGCCGTTGGTTACTATGCTACTATGTCACTTACGTTTTAGCCCACATCAGTGTTCATTTATCTTTCCCCAGGACCACAAAATAAAACCCAAAACAACATTTCAATGGATTTATGAAATGGCTGTCTACTATTTTATGGAACCCATTACATCACAGACAGCCATTGTTATTGCCAAAAACCTGTGAAGAAAACCTTGTGGTGATTGGTGTATTCAAATGACTAAAAATATATGTATGCTGTGCAGTCAGAAAGCTCTATGCTGTAGCCTTCTACACCATTTTATAAAAGGAGACATTTCATTTGAAATAGACAGTAAGGGAAAGAGAACAGTAAGCCATTCCACTGATACAATTCAAGCTAAATCCCTATGGCATTATTGCTCTCAATAATCAAATAAGTAAAGGATATCCCCAATAT
Organism: Synaphobranchus kaupii; assembly: GCA_029718625.1. Classification (NCBI taxonomy): domain Eukaryota; kingdom Metazoa; phylum Chordata; class Actinopteri; order Anguilliformes; family Synaphobranchidae; genus Synaphobranchus; species Synaphobranchus kaupii. The sequence continues at coordinate 10,779,043 of CM056377.1, read as the reverse complement.
TTTATTTAAACTATCACACATATATATATATTAATATATTTAGTATTTCTGCTAAATGTAAACATTTTTTTAATAATATATATAATATAGCAAATATACAGTCATAAAAATGTCACACCGACAGTACTTTTATCACACAGGCAGATTGATGACATATTATATTCAACAGATGCCAAGATATAGGCCTATGGTTAGAATATATAGCATTAAACAGTGCAGAACAATGCTTTCATAACGTTCCATTTTCACAAACTGGCTTTTAGCGGCCTAGTCTCCCCCTTTTAGTTATTTATTTAAGGCAGGAAAGATGACGGGGTGCTTGCTCAGCCATTGTGATTCAGAAATAATCATTATAGATCTATTGGGGAATTTCATCGACCCAAACAAATCCCTCATCTAATCTCAGGGGTACAGTTCATGTGAAAAGTACAGGCAAACTGTACTGGTTATGGAGTGAACATTTTAAAATGTCAGAGCATCGTCCGTTATTCTGCACTCAATGGTGTGTGTATATATTTGACATTTCCAAAATAAGAAGAAACAGTATTTGCCTCTACACATTTGTTGACTTGCTTTGATAAGGGATACGCGCTTCTGAACAGAACTGTCAATGTCTAATTTAGCCTTAATTTTCCTTAATTACACATGCACAAAAAGAAACACAATCGCATAATTTCTATCATATTCTGTCATAATTAATTTACCTGTGCTAATAAATGTAATTTTAGCACGATTCATATTTACCACTGAATCCAACAGGATTTAAAAAAAACATAAAACACCATTTTCAAGGCAGCTTAGTATAAATTAAATCAATTTCACAGCTCCTTTTATTTTTATAAATGGCTGGATTTATTAAAGCATTGCATTACATTAAGATACCAATGATAGTTTGACAGTGAAACATTTTCTTCTGAAATTTTATCCTAATTCAGTTATCCACTATTTGCAGGAGTTGATAAATTATTTTTCATGCCCTCAGTGTCTTAGATTCTGTAGAATGCAGACAGAACATTTCTTTTTCTTGAACATTATACATATACTGTATAAAATAACAATACAGGCAATATTTGGGGCTGCTTTTTGTTTTTTTAAATGCTATAACATTAAATATTATAATTTTATATAGCACTACTGCTGCATCATCCGTGCCATTACTGTTTATAATGTTTTTAAAGATCAAAATGATTGCGAGCTTCAGATAAACTGAGAAAAAACATGGCCCGGCTTGAAACAGAATTTTAAAATCATTTAAAAATTTTAAGTATAACACCTAGAGTACGATTGAAATTAAATGAAAAGGAAGCACTGGACATAATAAATGCCACCTTTAAATTAGATGCACTAATGTCAAATGTAAAATATTTTGAAAAATACTCTTTTAAAAAGCGATACCCACAGAATCAGAAAAATTTAGAATGCAATGCCGCAATAGTTGAATTTAAACAGGGTCCATTTCCCAACATTTCTCTACCTTCTGTGCAGAGCAAAAGCTCCTTAAAAGATATTGATTTTTGAACTATATTGATCGCATGCATCTAATATGGCAAGATCTATTTTAATGCCATTGTATCTAAATCCTATTTGCTGTTCCCTGGTTTCAAAACATAACGCAATAAACTAAAGAGGCTGGACAACTCAGCCTTTTTTTTTTTTTTTTTTTCCCCCCCTCCTTCCGCCATTCTTAATCTTTTGAAAAGCGAACGCGTCTAGTAAACCTGAAAGCCGGGCGAAATAAAATTATCAGCAGCGTCGCATCGCAATAAGGGACAATAACGTACTAACCTGTGGAGCCCTATCCGAGCACAGAAACATGCTCAATAATGAGCCGCTTCTACATAAATGGGCTCGTGTGCACGTTCGCGTACACGCGTCGCGGAACAAACGGACATTTTGAGGATCAGAAAGGTGCCATTCTCTCGCTAAGCAGGAGAGCAGGCGATTGATCCGAGCCGTGCGGTCAGAGAGTTATTGCAGAAGCATCAATCCTGCTCGGGTCCAAATGGACATTTTGATCACTCGAAATGTTTGAATAATAGCCTGCCTTAATGGCCGCTTACATATCTGGAGCGGAGAGAGGGAGAGAGGGAGAGAGGGAGAGAGGGAGAGAGGGAAGAGGAGGGAGGGAGGCAGCGGGGACGAGAGAGAGACGAGGGGAAAGGAGGAAGGAAGAAAGAAAAGAGCGCTAGCTCCAAGGGGGGGTCCCCCACGTTCCGCTCGGCGGGCCGGGCCGGGCCCGGGGCTGGCCCTTCTGGGAGGACGGGCGGCAACAAAAGGAGGCGCGGGCGTGGCCCCCTTTGTGCGGCTCCCCCGATCGATGCCCCCGAGCGCACCCCCTTTAAAACGCGCACCCCGGCCGGGGAGGGGCCTCACTAACGCGGAGAAGGGCCAGTGAAGGAAGACTCGGGAGGCACCGCAGGTAGCAACATACGGAGGCTAATCCGAAGCGTTCCCCACAGAGCTCCCCGCGCGCCATTAGCATTCCTGAGCGCCGCTCGATGGGGCACAGGTACTGGGCATGCTCACAAACAATGGATTATCCGGCCGGTTTTAGCCGCGTTCAGCCAGACCAGTCCCCACGATGCTCCGCTCTCTCAGGCAGCCTGGCCCTCCATTGATCACCGATAAGGCGGCAGGTAAAATTTGATAGCCGGGGATCGTGGAGGTGGGGGGGGGGGGGATCAATACTCAGATTCTGCAATATCGGGAGCAGGATCTCACTCGGAGACGAAATAAATACATTTAAGAAGGAGCGGGGGGAAAAACAGATCTTTTTGACATTACAGGAAAACGCAAGGTTTTCAAGCGAGGCCCAGATCCCGAGCTCGGCGGCAACAGAGGCCAGCATTTGTACATATAGATGCCATCGGACGGCGCGCAGTAATTGCAAACGCAATTTGTAAATGAAAAGTTAAAGGATGCGGCTGCCTGCTCACA
>CM056377.1:10749180-10775606 GCA_029718625.1 Synaphobranchus kaupii | reverse complement strand
ACCCTCCAATACACAAGTACCTCTATAGTACAGCCCAGATCCACCAATACACAAGTACTTCTATAGTACAGCCCACACCCACCAATACACAAGTACCTCTATATTACAGCCCAGATCCACAAATACACAAGTACCTCTATATTACAGCCCAGATCCACAAATACACAAGTACCTCTATATTACAGCCCACACCCACCAATACACAAGTACCTCTATAGTCCAGCCCACACCCTCCAACACACAAGTACCTCTATAGTACAGCCCAGATCCACCAATACACAAGTACCTCTATAGTACAGCCCAGATCCACTAATACACAAGTACCTCTATAGTACAGCCCAGATCCACCAATACACAAGTACCTCTATAGTACAGCCCACACCCACCAATACACAAGTACCTCTATAGTACAGCCCACACCCTCCAATACACAAGTACCTCTATAGTACAGCCCAGATCCACCAATACACAAGTACTTATATAGTACAGCCCAGATCCACCAATACACAAGTACCTCTATAGTACAGCCCAGATCCACCAATACACAAGTACCTCTATAGTACAGCCCAGATCCACTAATACACAAGTACCTCTATAGTACAGCCCAGATCCACCAATACACAAGTACCTCTATAGTACAGCCCAGATCCACCAATACACAAGTACCTCTATAGTACAGCCCAGATCCACTAATACACAAGTACCTCTATAGTACAGCCCAGATCCACCAATACACAAGTACCTCTATAGTACAGCCCACACCCACCAATACACAAGTACCTCTATAGTACAGCCCACACCCACCAATACACAAGTACCTCTATAGTCCAGCCCAGATCCACCAATACACAAGTACCTCTATAGTACAGCCCCAGATCCACTAATACACAAGTACCTCTATAGTACAGCCCAGATCCACTAATACACAAGTACCTCTATAGTACAGCCCACACCCACCAATACACAAGTACCTCTATAGTACAGCCCACACCCTCCAATACACAAGTACCTCTATAGTACAGCCCAGATCCACCAATACACAAGTACTTCTATAGTACAGCCCACACCCACCAATACACAAGTACCTCTATAGTCCAGCCCAGATCCACTAATACACAAGTACCTCTATAGTACAGCCCACACCCTCCAACACACAAGTACCTCTATAGTACAGCCCAGATCCACCAATACACAAGTACCTCTATAGTACAGCCCAGATCCACCAATACACAAGTACCTCTATAGTACAGCCCAGATCCACCAATACACAAGTACCTCTATAGTACAGCCCACACCCACCAATACACAAGTACCTCTATAGTACAGCCCACACCCTCCAATACACAAGTACCTCTATAGTACAGCCCAGATCCACCAATACACAAGTACTTCTATAGTACAGCCCACACCCACCAATACACAAGTACCTCTATAGTCCAGCCCAGATCCACTAATACACAAGTACCTCTATAGTACAGCCCAGATCCACTAATACACAAGTACCTCTATATTACAGCCCACACCCACCAATACACAAGTACATCTATAGTACAGCCCAGATCCACTAATACACAAGTACCTCTATAGTACAGCCCACACCCACCAATACACAAGTACCTCTATAGTCCAGCCCAGATCCACTAATACACAAGTACCTCTATAGTACAGCCCAGATTCACCAATATACAAGCACCTCTATAGTACAGCCCAGATCCACCAATATACAAGTACCTCTGTAGTACAGCCCAGATCCACCAATACACAAGTACCTCTATTGTACAGCCCACACCCACCAATGCACAAGTACCTATATAGTACATCCAATACCCACCAATGCACAAGTACCTCTATAGTACAGCCCATACCCACCAATACACAAGTACCTCTATAGTACAGCCCACATCCACCAATACACAAGTACCTCTATAGTACAGCCCACATCCACCAATACACAAGTACCTCTATAGTACAGCCCAGATCCACCAATACACAAGTACCTCTATAGTACAGCCCAGATCCACCAATATACAAGTACCTCTGTAGTACAGCCCACATCCACCAATACACAAGTACCTCTATTGTACAGCCCACACCCACCAATAAACAAGTACCGCTATAGTACAGCCCATATCCACCAATACACAAGTACCTCTATAGTACAGCCCAGATCCACCAATACACAAGTACCTCTATAGTACAGCCCAGATCCACCAATACACAAGAACCTCTATAGTACAGCCCAGATCCACCAATACACAAGTACCTCTATAGTACAGCCCAGATCCACCAATATACAAGTACCTCTGTAGTACAGCCCAGATCCACCAATACACAAGTACCTCTATTGTACAGCCCACACCCACCAATGCACAAGTACCTCTATAGTACAGCCCAGATTCACCAATATACAAGTACCTCTATAGTACAGCCCACACCCACCAATACACAAGTACCTCTATAGTACAGCCCACATCCACCAATACACAAGTACCTCTATAGTACAGCCCAGATCCACCAATACACAAGTACCTCTATAGTACAGCCCAGATCCACCAATATACAAGTACCTCTGTAGTACAGCCCAGATCCACCAATACACAAGTACCTCTATAGTACAGCCCACCCCCTCCAATCCCCACAAACACCTCTACACTACAACTCACATCCATCAATCCCCACAAATACCTCTACACTACAACCCACTACCAATACCCCTATTGTACATTTCGCTATCAGCTCCGTAATGTAATGTGTGTGTGCGTGTGCATGAGTATCCCATGGCAACCACGCCACACCGCTGACAAGCTGTCTTTCTGCCACGCCCCCCTCCAAGACACTGGGTGCGTCCCAATATTCTTCACTCCCCACCTCCTTTCCTCCACTCCCCCACTACCACTCCTCTCCTTCCCGGAAGTATGAAAAACTGCCTGAACGTCAGTACAAGTATTTGCATGTTCAATATGCAATGTACTTGACATTGCGGTTTGCGTCGAGACATTAATCAATTTGTAAGTAATATGTAGCCAAATCAGCAACATTAGATTATGACACAAATTTCCGGGGCACAGAGGAGAGGAGGTGGTAGTTGAGGAAAGGAGGGTGCATTTTTCGAGTATTGGGACGGACCCACTCTCTCACAAACACACACTCTCTCGCACACATACACACACAAACACACACAGGTGTGCACGTACACGCACACACGCTCACACACACTTCCCTTCCCCTCTCCCCCTCTCTAGCACACATCCGACTGCAGCCCATCTCAGGCATTAGCTAATGAGGAAAAGGCGTGACGGCCAGCTGAGGAGCAGCGGCCTGACGCCACGCCGCACGTCTCCCATCGTCTGTGTCCCAAATTCACCCTTCCCCTCCACGCCCGACACCAGCTTCCTTTTACACTCCGAACACGATGCAAATAACACAAGGCTCGGGGAGGGGAGGGGGGCGGGTCTCGTCTGGAACGTGAGGACGCAGCAGCGACTGTTTTGGAAGGAGTCTGTTGTGCCAGAAGAGCTGTCCTGTCTGAAGAGCAGAGGACGGTTACGGACTTGAAAAGTCAGCGTTATTCTAACACAAAGAGAAGTACCAGGAATATGAAGAGCCAAACCTACTTATAGAGAAGAGCCAAACCTTATTATAAAGAAGAGCCTAACCTTATTAAAGAGAAGAGCCAAACCTTCTTATATACAGTGAGCACCATAATTCATTGGACATTGACACATTTTCTGTTATTTTGGTTCTGTACTCTAGCACTTTGAGTTTGAAAGGATACAATGACAATGAGGTTGAAGTGCAGACTGTCAGCTTTAATTAGAGGGTATTTTCATCCATATTGGATGAACAGTTCAGAAATTAGAGAACCTTTTGTACATAGTCCCCCCCATTTTCAGGCATCAAAAAATATTGGACAGTTTAACATAGTGTAGAATAAAGTAATCATTTTTAATATTGATTATCATAGCGAGCACCCCATCGGCTGTTTTTTGGAGGGGAAAGGATGACTGCATGGCTCAGGGGGGCTTGGGGCACTCGGCTCAATCAGAGATCGCTGTGCGTTTGTTCGGCAGCGGGGCCATCTGCGCCGTTTGAGCCGAGGCCAGTGTTAGTCCTGTATGTCTCATTCTACCTGTACACCTGTCTCCCGCCTTTGGCAGCGCTACTGCACGCGCTCAAACAATGCCGGGAAGAGCCCCAAAGTAGGCGGAGCTATTGCATATGACATAATATCTGTGACTCCTCCTCTGTGGGTCACTGGAGTCTGATTCAAACAGATTGTGACACTCACTGTTTTGCTGAAGGGAGCAGGCATTCTATGTTAATTTATTACATTTAAAATAAATCTGTTTTGCATAAATTATACAACTACCTGTGAGTATTTAGGCAGTATTTGTAAAACATGCCCTTTTTTTGTACATAATGATCTTAGACAGGCATTGGCGGTAAACCCTGGATTCTGATAAAATGACTCTTGGATTATGGTCACATATTTAGTTTAGTTGCCTTGATTTTCAGAAGAAAGGAAACTCACGCCTAACACCAAACAGTTAAGTCTGCAAGTTTAATTTGCAAAAAGACTTCATAATAAAAAAAAAAAAATGAATGCTTCTCTAAGCAATCACGACGTCTTATTGAGTCAGAGTAAGATTTTACACAGTAGTTCTTTTGTTGCAGTACATTTTCCGCACAACAACAGTTGTCATATCTTCCCAGTGAAGTTTTGTGAGCCTTTATTAATCTCATTAATTAATGAAGGCCTCTGGGTAACTCTTCCTTCTTAACCGTGCTCTCAAATGCTCAGAAGACTTTTCTCAGTTCCCTCTCTGGCCTCTGTGACTGCGCTCCCCCTGCTGTCCACTTAGTGAACTGCAGCTTGTTTACCTTCTCGGTTGTCCTTGGTTGTATCCAGATCCTCAGTCACCACCCCCCCCCCCCCCCCCCTCATTCAGTCATGACATCAGGGGAGATAACATTAGGGGGCGGCTCCCTCTCACCCATCTGCATTAATGACACTTTTCACCAAGTCATTCAGGAAGTGCCGATGGTTGAGTTGATGCGTGCCCTCAGGTAAGCATGCATTGAATGGAAAGCGGAAACCCTTGCGCCTTGAAGCAGTAGTTTCACAGAAGGGATAACCGATCCACTCACTCACAGGGCAAAAAGGGCACTGGACAGAATGCAGTTTGTGTCATATTATAAGGAATTTGAAGCGCCCCAGGGGTTGGAGACAATGATAGTGATTATTTCAGGTTAATTGCTTTGAAATCTTTGTTTTGACACAGCCTTTAGCGGTGGTGTGCTGTTACTTTGGCTCTGTCTGAAACAGCAGTTAGTGCAATGTGAAGGAAGATCTCCAGACAGAGTTGTAACTGAGACGGGCTGAGTCTCGCAGCGCTTTCATTCCTAGAAGACTAGCCGCCGACATCGCGCATTTTGCTGGGCTTTCACGCGCTAACGCAGAAGGAAACAAGGACTGCGGCGTCGCCGAATCCGTCCTTTTCCCGTCTCCCGGAATGGTTGCGGTCAAGCTGCGTGGCGATATGGTTTAATGAAGAATTAGAGCTGGCTCTGCATGGCTCCAGTGAGGCTGAGGTGTGATAAACATGCAGCAGGGAGCTCATTATAAGCACAGCGGGGACGGCTGCAGCAGGTCCTGGTTTGATAATGAATGAGAGGAACAGCTGGTGACCAGCGCTCATCCCTCAGCATGCAGCTGCGCGAGCACAGAGGGAGGAGGCGCAGGGGAGAGTAGAGGCACAGGGAGTATAGAGGAGACGCAGGGAAGCATAGAGGAGGCACAGGGAGTATAGAGGAGGCGGGGCAGTGTAGAGGAGGCACAGGGGAGTGTAGAGGAGGCCCAGGGGAGAGAGGAGGCAGTGCAGCAGAGTATAGAGGAGGCACAGGGAGTATAGAGGAGGCACAGTGAGTATAGAGGAGGCGCGGGGAGTATAGAGCAGGCGCGGGGAGTATAGAATAAGCACAGGGAAGTATAGAGGAGGTGTGGGGAGTATAGAGGAGCAGCAAGGGAGTGTAGAGGAGGCGGGGGGCAGTGTAGAGGAGGCACAAGGGAGTGTAGAGGAGGCCCAGAGGAGAGAGGAGGCAGTGCAGCAGAGTATAGAGGAGGCACAGGGAGTATAGAGGAGGCGCGGGGAGTATAGAGGAGGTGCGGGGAGTATAGAGGAAGCGCAGGGATGTATAGAGGAAGCGCAGGGAAGTATAGAGGAGGTGCGGGGAGTATAGAGGAGGTGCGGGGAGTATAGAGGAGATGCGGGGAGTATAGAGGAGATGCGGGGAGTATAGAGGAGGCGCAGGGGAATATAGAGGAGGAGCAAGGGAGTGTAGAGGAGGCACAGGGGAGAGAGGAGGCAGTGCAGCAGAGTATAGAGGAGGCGCAGGGGAGTGTAGAGAAGGCACGGGACTGTAGAGAAGGCACAGGGGAGTGTATAGGACGACCAGGGGAGAGTAGAGGATGCACTGCGGAGTATAGAGGAGGCGGGGGCAGTGTAGAGGAGGCACAGGGGAGTGTAGAGGAGGCACAGGGGAGTGTAGAGGAGGCCCAGGGGAGTGTAGAGGAGGACCAGGGGAGAGTAGAGGATGCACTGCGGAGTATAGAGGAGGCGGGGGCAGTGTAGAGGATGCCCAGGGGAGAGAGGAGGCAGTGCAGCAGAGTATAGAGGAGGCCTAGGGGAGTATAGAAAAGGCACAGGAGAGTGTAGAGGAGGACCAGGGAAGAGTAGAGGATGCACTGTGGAGTATAGAGGAGTTGCGGGGGAGAGTAGAGGAGGTGGGGGTGGGGGGTAGGAGGCAGGTTAAGAGGCAGTTCTCATCTTTGTAAAACTCTTTGAATCCTCTCAGCCCTTACAGGGTGGACAAACCGAAAACCTGTTTGAAGTGTGCTTAGTCCATTTCCTCCCAAACTCAAATTTTAAGCTCCATTAAGTGTGAAACATTTGGCCGCTCAGTCGGTTAAGTCAAATTTGTGCTCTGAAAACACTTCAAACTCCAAACAGCCCTGATGTCTGAGGTCAACAGCTTCTCTGACTGAGAGACTATGGGTGCATCCCAATATTCTTCACTCCCCACCTCCCTTTCTCCACTCCCCCACTACCACTCCTCTCCTACCCGGAAGTATGCAAAACTGCCTGAACGTTTTGAGTACAATTATGTACAGTATACAATGTACTTGACATTGCGGTTTGCGTCGAGACATTAATTAATATTTAATCATTAATACATAATTAAGATGTAATCAGCAATATTAGATTAAAACACAAAGATCCGTTTCCGGGGCAAGGAGGAGAGGAGGTGGTAGTGGAGGAAAGAAGGGTGCATTTTTCGAGTATTGGGACGCACCCAATGACTGTAGAAAAATGTCACAAATGTCACTCTCTCTCCCCTTCTTCCTCACTCTCTCACCCCTTCTTCCTCGCTCTCTCCCAGCAGGCACAGGAAGAGGACGGAGCCCCCCTCACGCCGTCCCCCCCGGTCGCCCCAGCGACGCTCACTGCATGCCCCACCCCTCCTCCCAGGCCCACGGCAACAGCCCCCTGGAGGGCTCCCTGGGGGCGGGGCACTTCAGCCCACGGGACCTCCTGCGGGGGCGGAGCCAAGTGCACCTGGACAGCCCCGAGCGGCGGAGGATGGCAGGCCACGGAAGCCTCACCAACATCAGCCGCCACGAGTCGCTCAAGAAGACGGAGAGCCCGCCCCTGCGCCGATCCACCTCCTCCGGGCAGTACACCGGCTTCGCCCCGCCCCACGCCAAGACCCTGGACCCCGAGACCATCGCACAGGTCAGCCAGCCTGCAGGGCCGCGGGGTTAGAGGTCAAATCCACTTCAGTCGGTCGAATTAACATTCAAGTTGTGAATTGAAAAATGCCCTTAAATATTCTATGGGTATTTTTTTTTCCCACCAATGAATGTATTGATTATATATTGAACCTGAAAATGCAGCAAGACTTCAAGGCAAGGACACACTGTACCTCTACCAAGAATCCATTGTAGCACAGAATCCTCTTATATTTTATGGCTTTCATGCAAAATATTGTGCGGGAAAATTCATTTTGTTTTGCTTTGGTGAAACGCTGACCCATGGGGATGCATGAACTATTCTGAACACAGTCTGAACTATTCTAACGCGCTGCACAGGATGGCATAAATTCTAGGAGCGAGCTGCTCTTCCAAGGTAGATTGCTTATGTTGTTGCTTCATTTTACTCCCTCTCCCATATGCCTGGGCCAGGTCAATGCCACAAGGTCACATTGCATGCTATAGGCAGTGCAACATGTTGAGACTGGTGGTTGGTGGACATTTTCTGGCTATACTTCTGTCGGCATGTAACAGGATGTACAGAAGGTTACGCACAACAGCCCTATCCGTATTTTACTCTCCCTAATTCTGGGTAAAGTGCTTTTTGCATGTTGTGAATATGCATAAAAGACTGGAGAATCCATATTACAGTCGGGGTTTTGGGTTACTATGGAAACTATGTTTCATCCTTCCTGAACGAGCAGATAACTGTATATGTTCAGTGCTCTTTTCCTGTGCCGGGAATTAATTACAATTAGTTACAATAAATTGTAATTAAGGTAACAAAACCTTCCCAGAGATTTGTCTATTATTTTTAACATAGGCTTTTCCTTAATTCCTCATATGGAATTCAATTTCCCTTGTAAGCTTGTCCCATCACTGCATAGAGAACAAGATGGATTCATATGAGAGATTAAATCTAACCCCACCCCCCACTTCAGTGCTTCCGCCATGATTTCCAGGTGCTGTCCCGTTCACTCCCTCTCCCCTCTCTCCTCTCCTCCCCTCTGCTCCCCGCACCTCCTGCAGGACATCGAGGAGACGATGAACAGCGCCCTAAATGAGCTGAGGGAGCTTGAGCGACAGAGCTCGGCCAATCACGCGCCGGACGTGGTTCTGGACACGCTGGAGCAGGTGAAGAACGCCCCCACGCCAGGCGGCTCCGCCGAGTCCTTCAGCCCCCTGCATGGCTACGCGCTGCGGGCCACCGACCACCATCGCCGCGGCAACGGCGCCGGCCCCTCCTCCTCCCCCGAGGCCCTGAGCACCTTCAAACCTGTGCTGGCCCCCCGCATGGGGGTGCAGCTCAAACCCCCCGCCCTCAGGCCCAAACCCCTGGTCCTTCCCAAATCCGGGCCCGCCCAGCCGCCCGCACCCCCTCCCCATGGTCCCCTGGACAAATCCTGCACAATGTGAACCCCACCAACCAAGCAGGAAGTGGAGAGCGGACGGGACATTAACAGAGTAACCCATTATCAACGTGTATCAAATGATAAGCAAGCATGAGAATCCACCGCTTGTAATTTGGGGAGAGAAAAAAAATATTTCCATTGACGTTATTAACAATAGCTGTGTGTTTTGTGAGATGGCTGAGTCTCCATTAAGTGTCTAGAAGCTTAATTGTCTCCAGCAATTGGCACATGTATTAGGAAACACCTCAGAGAAGGACTACGTATATTATATTTCTATTATAAACTGAACTGTCAACAAAGGGTTGTTTCATCTTAAAAAATCACATATAGAGATACTGATGATAAATAAAGTCAATCAGTACTACAATCAGTAATTATATTGTGAAGATTCATTAGGTTGAAAGCAAACATTTCCACAAATCACAAAGGCTTCCTTTAAAGGTTAAGAGTAACTTTAATGGATTACAGTAACTAGAGGATGGTGTTAAGTAAAAAATGCTAAGACAAGGCAGTATCAGTTGATTCTCAGTGTTAGTTTACACTTTATAAAGGAATCTTGGGAAATGTAGTCTCTTGTTTTCTGTCTATCAGTTTAGCTGAACTGGAACTGGAATTCTTCCTGCTGTGAGATTATAGTTATGCTTTGGCCTTGTTGCTACATAGAGATATAAGCTCGTTCTCACTGAGAGACTGATAATGACTTGTCTACTCTAAAAAGCTGCTATTGCTTAGAGAAGCCACAGGGGGGCGACTGACCAAGAGATACAGACTCAGGGGCAGCGAGGTTTGTGGAAATAACTGTATTTTGGGGAGTAATAAGAATGACTGATTTTGTTCAGTTCATTTGATATAAGAAAATGGATGATTTCTCAGTTATTTCTGTTTAACAAATAGCTCGCTAGCTAGCATGGGCAATACAACATGTTCACATTTCATCAGAGTTGTGTGGGAGGAGAAAAAAGAAAAAAACCTGTTGTTTGCCATCAAAATTGGGATTGACACCTTTCATATACAAGGCTTTAGTTGCCTCCAAATGCTTATTTAACATAGCTTTAATGTACTGTAAGATTGACAGACTAGGTCCAACAGCAGCTGTGGATGAATGGGGGGTGTAACCACTAAAGGAAAAAAAAAAACTTCATAGAGAAATTAACTGTAAAGAAATGTAAGCTCTCATATTGTACCCTGTGTGATTGGAGCACCTGAATGGAGATGTACTTTGCCATTAGCGTACCACAGTGAAGCATCACTGCCAATCCTGACTTTACATACCACGGCAAATGCTTGGCCCCTCCCTCCAACATGATCCTACTGTAAAGCTTCAATGAGACCCTGGTGTAAGTGTTCGTGTGGTGCCCTTATATAAGACTTTAGCCTCCTGGCAACCTTCAGCGGGTGCTGCTCCAGCAAAGGCATAAAACTGGTAGCCATGGACTATGACTGTTATTGTCAATATCTTATCTGCTCACCCCCCCCCCCCCCCCTTCCCCTCCAAATATGCTTCTTGTCAGTGGCTGAAGCCTTGCCATGTTTTCCCTTGGAAACGCGTTTGTCAAAGTCACAACTTCGGTCCTTGTTTTACTGGGGGCGGCTCTGCGGACTGGACGGCTCGCCCGGCCGTTTCCACCCGGCCAACCACGGTCGCAGATTCTCCCGTGAAGATCCAAAATGGACTCCGTTGAATGATTCAAGAGCGCCGGTTACCGGCCGCACGTTAGAGAGCGGGAACACGTGCGGGAAAGAGCCGGCTCACATTGTTGGTGACGATGATGTAATGTGTGTTTTGTCAGAAGGCTGTTCCGTGTGCCGTGGCTAAAAGCTTTGCTTGGGGGGAGAAACTGAAGCGTGGGGAATTGCCCCAGGCAGCGCTCCTCTACTTCACGTGCGGAGCAACGGAGCCTCCAGGCTCGGAGCGGATGGCAGAAACGCAGTGAGGACTGCAGTGAATGGCAGAGACATCCGTACTCAATAAAGGGACTCGATACATGCACATTTTATTTTCCTCAGTGTGAGTCAGGAGAGGGAGATATTCTGTCTAAATCGTATCTTGTACATAAGAATGAACAACTTCCCTTCCATTCTGGCTTACTGAACCTTTTCTAGATTTTTATATAGGCCTACATATAATTTTTTTAATTATTTGATTTTATTAAGGGTATTTTCTACAGATATATCCATAGAAAGTTATGATGGACAGAGTTGCGGGAGCTGTACGTCCCCCTCGTAGGTCTGTTGATGTCGTTAGCAGTAGCAGTCGTTCCCTGTATGCTAACTATTATATTCTCGCGTACCTGTACATCCATAGCATGTACATGTGAAAAGTGCCTTTGAAAAGTACTTTGGAGGAACTTGAAACTTGTTCTGTACTGTTGCGTTCTCATTCCAAAAAAAAACCCTGTGTCATCCACAAGTTCCCGTAGGAATCTGAATTACACGACAATGATGCAGTTCTGCAAACCTTACACAAATGAATAGTAAATAATTAAGATGACTTGCTAACCCATCGTGGCATTGCACTTTCATGTGTAGGGCTGTTTATTTGGCATGTAGCATTATAGCTGGTTTATGTACACTTCAAGGGTTGCTCCTTGCAATTTTTGTTTCTAATAAAGGAAATAGTTGTCTGTCACGAGCGTTGTTGCATTTTTGGCTCCCTGAGTTTTGTGTGAACACTAGTTGGAGCAGGCAGAGTATAGATGGCCCTATCTGTTTGCTTACACATTACATTTTGCAACACAAAATGTTTGTGCTGTCAGGAACGTCCCATGGATGTATTGAGAAGATGATATTTTAGTTTACCCACTTCCCTGCCGTCCACACCCATTTGTGCACAACAGCCAATATGATCATTCTAATTGTGTTTTTGTGAAATTTACTCTCATAGTCCTGTTATGTAATGTAATATTTCCATGAATGTTGGACAGTATTCACCAGCTCTGTTGCCTTTGCTCTGGAGCTGCTGTAAAGACCAGCGTTCGCTCTTCTTCGCCCTGTGGACTCACGTGCAGCGGAGTGAGTGCTATCACGCGGTTGCAAATAATAAATACGGTTCAAAATAGCCCCGCTGCTCCACACCGCCAGAGCCGCGCAACGTCCTCGGCATGAAAAATGCAGGAGACGAAAGAACGCTTTCAGCAGCTGACAGCACGGCATTAGAGAGGGCCCAGATGGACTACCACTGTGTGTGTGTGTGTGTGTGTGTGTGTGTGTGTCTGTCTGTCTGTCTGTCTGTCTGTCTGTCTGTCTGTCTGTGGGTGGCTCGCTCTCCCTAAGCTGGGGAGGTCAGTCGGTTTCTCCACAACCACTTGACCTGTGCAATCAAAATCATTGTTTTTTAATTGTTGTACAATATCTAATGGAACCCATTTTCAGACCAAAGAAAACACTATGATTTCAGGCATATTTTATTCAGTGGAGATTTTACATTTTTATTTAGATTTTATTTTTTCAATACTTGAAAGCAAGACGTTTTTTGCTACTCTCACTATATGATGATTTCCTATTGGTGATTTGCATTTTAACCAATCGGGTGTGGCCAATTTGTGGGTTGTCAATGAGAAGGACTAAGAGCAGAACTCATGCACCATGTCAGACCTCCAGCTGTTATGTTTAGAAAGACATTTAAAAAAAAGTATTTTATTGTTTTACTGTTTATGCACTGTCTGAGTCAGGCGTCAAGTGGATTATCAGCTGAGGACGTATGAGTGTGTGTGTTCATTATCTTACCAGAGAACATGTTAGGGTTGCAGTTTTTTTTTTTCAGTTGAGGACGTGTTAATGCAGGCGTTTATTGTCCTACCTGAAGTTGGGCAATTCCGCGGTAACAGAATTACAATTTTGGCCTTAATTTGTCTTGCTGTGGATAAGTCTTAAAGCCTAACTGATTATAAAAAGCTTTATAACTTCAGATGATACCTCTGCTATCATATCAAAATTAAAAATTGGAAACTTCCTGCATTCGGAGTTCATTTTCTCATAGGCAAATGACAGGTCTTACGGCCAAAATATTTGAATGATTCTGTTAAAGCTCTCAGCCTTTGTGAAACCAGTCTACAAACATAATTACAACATAATTGGAGTACAAACATAATTGGATCATAACTACAATCACCCCCTGGATAAATAATGAGATCACAGAGAGAGTGTACAAAAATTGAACAGGATTGGAAATGTTCTATTGAAAATGAGTGTCAAATGAGAGATCTCAGGCAGAACTACAAGATTGAAATCTGCAAGGACACATTCTTATACAGTAACTCCTATACAGTATGATAGCGAGTAATTCATGAGTTTGATTTGATGCCATTCACTGCACTGTGTCCTCACCCTTTACTGCACTGTGACCCCATCCTTCACTGCACTGTGACCACACCCTACACTGCACTGTGACCCCACCCTTCACCTTCACTGCACTGTGACCCCCACCTTACACTGCACTGTGACCCACCATCTGGTTGTAAATCTGATCCTTCTTCTATGAAAAACGTAATTTTTTTTCAGAAGGTGGTACACATCATATATATGGGTGGAAATTAATAACCTTGAGTACAATATTTAAGTTAGTCTAAGCAAATTTTTAACACTTTAAAAGAAATTACACTTGTGGAGCTAAATGATAATGTTACTGTCAAACAAACTGCTTTATTGCTTCTTTGATAGTACCCCAAAAGGCTGATGTATTTTGATGTATATTATGACTATTAAATCTCTTAACATTGGTATTGTCCCTGTATTTATCAAATAAGCTGTGGTTTTACCCGTTCTGAAATCTGGACGCGTATGTTATTACCTTGGTTTCATTATTACTTTGTTCTGGCACAATCTGTTGTGAGGGACATTTTATGCCAAGGATTTGGCTCCCTCTGCTGGATATACAGTGTCTCTACAGAAGTGCAGTGAGCCGCTGAACGGTGATCTTGGCTCGTCTCTCATTACATGCCTGCTCATGCTAGGTGCAAAGGACCTGCTGAATTAAGTGCGGAGGATGTCCTGCATGTGAGAATTGTTGGCCGGTGATTTAATTTTGGTGTGTTAATACTTTTCTGTGTCTGCTCGCTGAACACGTTATTCTGGAATTCTGAAGCTCACTGGCATCACTCTGGGTAGATCTCGTCCTTCCAGCCTTCTCTGATTACATTTATATAGCACTTTTCTTCTCATGACCTACAATCACCATCAATCATCATAGCACACCTGACTGATGGAGGACAGCCGTTATGTGCTGATATTCATGAATATCTGCCTGTAATTGTCAATAAAGCCAACACATTATTTTTATTATCCACATACACTTGACAACCATACAAAAAAATTGACTTTAACATGGATAAAAGTGTTGTTACTTTTTGTAATTTGACTTGCTGTATGCGGTAAAGCCACTTTTTGTCCAGCAGAGGGAAGCAATTCCCTCACCTAAAGTGCCCTGCAGTGATTGCACCTATCCACTGCTCTGCTGTAAATGCATGTTTTGTCCAGTAGAGGGAGACAAATCCATCACCTGTAGCACTGATTGAACCGATGCATTCTCCACATTCCTACTTTCCAACTCCTTTAAACTAAGATAAGCTCAGTTAATAAAGGGTACAGACAATATACCTGTACGTATTAGGATACATTTAGTTTACATCATACACAAAACTGAGGTAAACCAGTGGAATGTGTATGTGGGTATTTCGGTCCTGGTACTGAATGGAAATGTTGCATCGGCTCCTTTCATAGGTGTGCTGCTGAATTTTAAATGGTGGCATGAAGATTTCAACACAAACATATTTGGAAATCTGGAGTTTTTTTATTTTCCATTCTGGAGAAGAGGAAACCATAATCTTAATCCTTTACATACAGGTGCCTTACAACAAGCCCAAATTGTTTCAATGCGTCTTTCTCTGGATCAGAGACCTAACGGAGAGCAGTGTTTTCCAATGCTATAATAGTGAGTAATGGCAGAGGCGCTGACAACTGGCTACTCTGTTGCAGATGCGTTTTATGTCCACCAGAGGGAGCCAAATCTATGTACTGTGGTGTCCTGAAACGATTCAGCCAATCCATTCCTTAGTCAGTTTTCCAACCCTTGTTTAGTACAGATGCAAGCATTTATAGTGTCATACAACAGCACTGTACTATAAAAATGATAATGATCATGGTGAACTAATATGCATATACACATTCTGATTCATTCATTCTCATTACTCACAGTGCATTGTGTGTATCATTACACAACCATGAATGAGACTGCATGGTATCTGAGAGGGGTGGTGGTGTCTGGAGTGTCTAAAGATCTGGGATGTGCCTAGGGAGTTCTTTAAGGGTCTGTACAAAATAAAACCCATAAATAGAGCTCTGGATGGATATGTGGATGTATATGAGCATGTCCACTACACAGTTTGGTTAGAAAAGGTTTTGTTGGTTATACTGTTATGTACAAATTATAAACAATGACTCCTAGAGCCTATCCTTTTTGAGTAATTTGCATGTATATGTATATAGATACTGGGTACTCTCAATGCGTTTGATGTGTTATCACGCAACCTCAAAGATATAAGCAGTCTAATTAAGTCATTCTGATTACCCACAATGCATTTTATATATTGTCACACAACCGTGAACGTGACAGTATGGTATTTTATGGAGGTAGCAGGAAGGCAAATTCCATTGTATAGCTGGTTGGCTCCTTTTTGGGGGGCACTGCTGTTCAATGTGTAATCAAAAGTAGATAGACACATTTTTGGGGAATTCTTTATTTTAAAAAAAAAGGATATTCCCTATTTTGCATATTTACTTGAACCAAATTATTTATTCTAAAATAGTCATCTTTTAAAAATACTTTTTAAGATGTCTATTGTAGAGTAAATCATTGGTTATAAATAAGCAAAATAGGGAATATCCTTTTTTAAAAATAAAGAATTCCCCAAAAATGTGTCTATCTACTTTTGATTACACATTGAACAGCAGTGCCCCCCAAAAAGGAGCCAACCAGCTATACAATGGAATTTGCCTTCTTGCTACCTCTATAAAATACCATACTGTCACGTTCACGGTTGTGTGACAATATATAAAATGCATTGTGGGTAATCAAAATGACAAATAGAATGTGTATATGTTTGAGGTTGTGTGACACCACATTAAATGCATTGAGGGTAGTCAGTATCTACATATGCAAATTACAAAAAAGAAAACTAAGACAGCCCTTGGGATTCATTGTTCATAATTTGTATGTAACAGTATAACCAACAAATCTCTTTCCAAGTGAACTGTGCAGTAGTAATAGTGGCATATATTCAGACATCCACTAGAGCTCTATTTGTCTTTATTGGTTTTTTAAATTTCTTTTCCAATAAAAACATTTCATTCATCTCACATATTAAAACAAACTTTACCAGGGTTGGAATTTTCCCTTCCCTTTTAAATTTTTACTGTAAAATAAACATTCAACAATCAAGACACCATAAGAAAGACATCACATACAAAATCAAAATTCACCAACAGGAAACAACAAAAAAAGGAAATTCAAGGACATTGACATGAAGAAGAGTACATGCATTCCCAGGTTATTGGGTGGGCAAATGTTCTGTTTCTCTCTCTCTTCCACTAGAGTTCTATTTGTTGGTTTCATTCTGTACAGGCCCTTATAGAACTCTCTGGACACCGCTGAAATCCAGTCATTTCCAGACACCACCACCCCACTGAGATACCATACAATCTCATTCATGGTTGTGTAATAATACGCAAAATGCATTGTGGGTAATCTGAATGAATTAGCCCTTCAATGGCCAGCTCAACCGTTTGGTCGAGCACATATCAGAGTCTTGATATCTTGTTGAAAAATATGTTGGACTTAACTCCACCTGATGGATCTCTACCATTTTTGGTTTACGTGGTAGAGATGGCTCAATCAGGTGGAGTTAAGTTCAATATATTTATCGACAAGATATCAAGGCTCAAAAGGTGCTCGGCCAAACAGTTGAGGCCATTAAAGGGTTAATGAGCATGAGTGTGCATCTGAATACTCAAAAAATGCATCCTTCTTTCCTCCACTACCACCTCCTCTCCTCCATGCCCCGGAAACCGATTTGTGTGTCCTAATCTAATGTTGCTGATTGCATATTAATTAATGTCTCGACGCAAATCATTGTATACTGCACATGCAACTACTTGTACTTGAAACGCACAGGCTGTTTTGCATACTTCCTTGTAGGAGACGAGTGGAGGAGACGAGTGAAGCAAAGGAGGTGAGGAGTGAAGAATATTGGGACACAACCAACGTGTATGTACACTGCCTGGCCAAAAAAAAAGTCGCTGTTGCACCCGTCATACATAGTGCCCACTGTACAAGCCTCTGGAGGCAGTGTTATGATCTGGGGTTGCTTCAGTTGGTCAGGCCTAGGCTCAGCAATGTTATGCAGCAATAAAATTAATTCAGTTGAGTACCTGAATGTACTGAATGACGAGGTTATCCCATCAATGGGCATATTCCAGGATGACAATGCCAAGATTAATCGGGCTCAAATTGTGAAAGAGTGGTTCAGGGAGCACGAGGAATAATTTTCACACATGAATTGGCCACCAGAGTCCTGACCTCAACCCCATTGAAAGTCTTTGGGATGTGCTGGAGAAGACTTTACAGAGTGGTTCGACTCTCCCGTCGTCAATACAAGATCTCGGCCAAAAATTAATGCAACTCTGGATGGAAATAAATGTTGTAACGTTGCATAAGGTTGTCGAAACAATGCCACGACGAATGCGCGCCATAATCAAAGCTACAGGCGGTCCAACGAAATATTAGAGTGTGCGACTTTTTTTTTGGCCAGGCAGTGTATGTTAGCTAACCATAATGCATTTTGTGTGTACTCAGCTTTGAATTCTATAGATCCAAAGAAGTTGCTTTCCCTCTAGAGCACAGAAAGGCAAGACAAGACAAGTGAACAAATATCATAGTTATCAGGGTTATAGCATTAAACTCAAAAACATAAAACATTGAAAATTCTAAAACGTGTTTACATTTTATTTTTAAATGTTTAAAAAAGTGAAACCTATAATTATGTTCCTATGAACATAATGAACACAAAGACAAGGAGGCTAAATATAAACCAACAGCCTAACATATGTAAGCTACTTTGTGAAAGGTTTTGTTTCATTTAATGGGAGATTTTGAAGGATACATTTTCAGGGTTGCCAGATGCCTAAAAATGAACTTTTTCTTTTAAAATCCCCTATTTGGGGTATTTTTCAACTCAGAAACCTTTGTGTTAAAGGGAGTTGGAAGGAGTGCTTCAGTGGAATCAGTGCAGGGAACTTCAGCTGAGGGATTCACCTCCATTGGCTGGACAAAAAGTGAGCAAGTAGGATTAAAAAATAACTCTCCTTTATATTAAAGTTTTTTTGTTTGTTTGTTTGTTTGGTTGTCAAGTGGATGTGGATAATAAAGGTCTACTGAAACTGAATATAATTATTGCATGTAATTTTTATTGAGCAATGACAGCACAATTCAAAACTTTCAAGGCTGAAATTTAATGGCAGAATATAATTCTAAAGCACACACTGAACTATCTTTCATATTTTAAATGAAAATAATGTGCATTTACAAACCCTGCCCCCAACACACACACCCACTGCATTTTGAGTCGTGATTGAAATGAGTCTTAGCCAGGCAGTTGAGGTCAGCTGGCACCTGCCTTTCTGTAACACAGGCCTACTAAACTGCAGACGGGTCAAACCTGTTACTCTCGGGTCAGGTCGGGTCAGGTTGGACCAGCAGTGTCAAACACAGGGAGAAAAGTAAAAATCCAGGCGTTGCATCAATGATAGTACACAATTGCTAGAGAGAGATAGAAAGGAGTCAAGAGGAGGGAGTGAGGACAAAACAGAGGAGGAGAGGGAGTAAGGAAAAGAGATTGCACAGAGTGGGGTGAGACGGGATTAAAATGGTTGACATAAAGGGGGATGGAGAAGGAAACAAAATGGTGGTCGGAAACATGGAGATGGATGTCCGAGAAGTTAGCCGTAGGTCAGGCTTTAGAAAAGACCGTCAGAAGTCAGAAGCAATCCCTTCACACCACCACCTTCTTAGCTCTTTTGATGGTGTTACAACAGCAGACAGAAGATGCGATCAGAGAAACGCAAGAGAAATAGAGGCAAAGAACAGTGTGTGAAGCCTGAAGCGCTGCACCCAGAGACTGAAGCGCTGCACCCAGAGTATGAACCCTGAACCTTTATGTCCAGAGACGAAGACGATACCATCATGCCACGGTGGCCTTAGCTTCTTCCTGGGGCTGCAGTGGACAGAAGAAGAGACCACAGAATCACAAGAGAAACCAAGTAGAAGAGTTGAGATGGAACACGGAAGCTTTCACAAAATAGCACTAGGCTGTGGGGTTAATATTTTGCCACCGGCTCTTCGTTGTGTTAATTTTAGGAACATATACCCCTATGGAAAAAGATTACACTGCAGTATATTGTAGATATATCAAAATTATCTTCACAATATATTTAAAATATACTGCAGTATATTACATTTCCATAAGGGTATCTGTAAATGTTGTACTTTTAAAAATGTTTTAAAATGAAAATCAACCACATTTTAGAGATTTTCAATTTCTATGTTTTGTTTATTTATTATTTGTTTATTTCTGTTGGGTTTGTCATGAGTTCACTAGAAAAGCAAGCATGAGCCCTGTGGTGCAAACATATGTTTGACAGAGCAAAAGGGAAACACTCAGGCAGCTACAAAACCAGCAGTGTTGCTGCTAGACCCAGCTGCATCCAAGTCCAACCTGAAACCTCAACAAAACACTCTGTTTCTCCAGCTGCACAATAACAAACACTCTCTCTTAGACTGGAGCACAACTGCACCTTCTGCAGTCAGAAAAATCTTCTTCGCAGGGATACTCAAATCCAAAAGAAAACCAGCAGTACTTCCATCTATGAAAGATTGTTGTTCACTGGGTACTGTCCTCACGGGCCAGATTTGAGTATCCGTTTTGTAGGGTTTTTTGGCAGATTATGTGCTTTGAGGTGTATTACTGCCCTCTGCTGGTCAATAATATAAACAATTACTCAATAGAGTCTGGTCTAATATTTGAGAATGCAGTCCAGTTGCCTACAAAAAAATGCACAACCTTCCTTTCAGTTAGTTGCTGATTCTTTTGGCCTCGGCAAAGCAAGGTTTTAAAAGAAGAAACACCTAACTCTGAGACAGCTATAAAAATATATTCCTCTCCTTCCTATATTTCTTACACGTCATGATAACATGTTCAACTGCCTCAGTCACGCCACACACACATAACCCATAAAATCACACCTTCCTCTCCCTCAGGAAGACTTTCATTTCCTTCAATCCCAGCATGCTCAGCAGCCCCACAGCCCAGTTTAATAAACTCATCAGAATCTTGTGTACAAGATCCGGATGTGCTTTTCAATTACCACTCTTCAAAGCCAACAAGGCAGAAGCTGAGTTTGAACAGATAACAATGTTGCCTGGTCTCACTTCCTCTATCCACCATATCCACTATTGCCAGGCTTTCTGTAGAAAAAAACTGATTCCACATCTCTGATTTACTTGCCTTATTGGATTTGAAGTTGACACCTTTATGCCAAATCCTTGACTTTCTTTTTCACTACAATGTCTTTTGAACCCTATTTTTTCACTCTCTGTTTTTGGAGATGATTTCTGCATTTTTTGTGGTTTCTTGATTGTTTTTTGAGTTTTTTAAATAGGAAAAAATTTAACAAAAGGTAAAGGAAAATTCCCCCGTGTAATGTGAGTTTTAAAAAAATGTAAACTGAAGTTATGTATGGCAAATTGTTTTTAAAGGAAATGCTTTTATTGGAATGATTTTGTAAAACCAATAAAAGATACTTTTATACCAAATCCTGCCCAGGCGCTCTCTGGGTCTTTCGATCCATATGTATAAATCTTCAGATGCGATCCCCATGCCTGATTTAGATATCTTTCAACATCTTGTTCTGACACGCTTATATCTGCCCCCTGAATTTTGGAACATGGCTTATTAATAAATTTAC
The DNA here is from genome assembly GCA_029718625.1 of Synaphobranchus kaupii. Lineage (NCBI taxonomy): Eukaryota > Metazoa > Chordata > Actinopteri > Anguilliformes > Synaphobranchidae > Synaphobranchus > Synaphobranchus kaupii. The sequence goes on along the minus strand of CM056377.1, from coordinate 10,754,369 downwards.
TTCCTTCAGAGGTCACAGAAGCCACTACTTCCTGCAATATCATAAACACTGCCACAAGGGGGAGCCAAAACACAACGGAATGCACATGCAGGGAACATAAGCTTGCAAGTGTGGACTGAGTACGGAGTGTTCTCTGGCTGTGTCCGAATCAGCACCCTTCCATACAAGTAGGCTTGTTGAGTAGACAGGACAAGAAAATTGTTAAGTAGGCGTAATTTTCTCTAAGTGTAGTATACTTAAAACCGCCGTATGATATACCTACTTTCGGGGTTTCGCTGAGTATATTCGGGAGCACACTTTTCAAGAAGTACGCAAACATTTTGGTCGTATAAATAAATATGATGTGCAATTTTGCTTTAAAAAATCAGCTTCAGTTTCAGTCAGCTTCACTGACGTTTTCCTTCAACAACAACAAAAACAACATGTGACATGGATGTGCAAGGCTGGGATGTCTTATGACACTTCCACAGTACGGTTGGAAAATAGTATTGAGGATATTTTTTTGCGAACAGCACGTTGCGCACTAAACAGTACACATTAAACAGCACACTGTACACAGGAGACACACTGATTCAGACACAGCCTCGGTTTGATTTCTTGGCCGGCTTGTTGCTGTATCGGACCGCAACACATCACAATGCAGCAAGCCATGCACACAGGTACAGTCCCTGTCTCTTCATGTATCTCGCGTTGCTGAGGTATAGGATGGCACAGTGCAGTGGTTAGCACTGTTACCTCACAGCAAGAAGGTACAGAGTGTGAATCCCGGTTGATCGCCTTTCTGTGTGGAATTTGCATGCGTCTCCCCGCATGGGTTTCCTCCCACAGTCCAAACACTTGCAGGTTAGACTAATTGGCGACTCTAAATTGCCCATAGGTATGAGTGAATGAAATGTAACTTGATGGATTGGTGCGATGGATGGCGTGTCCAGAGTGTCCAGCCTCTTGCCCAATGCATGCATGAGTGTGCATGAAAAGTACTTAGTCCAGCCTCTTGTTGTCAGGTATGAAGTTGGACTAAGTAATTTCCATGCACACTCAGAACGGTTCTCCTCTTCAGCAGTGAGGATCTTCAAGAATATTCCTGCCTAAAGTCAAGAAGCTGTCTAACAAAAATGGTTCTCATTGTGCAACAGGACAACCACTCTACATTTACTTACAAGCTACTTACGTACATGCAATAGGACAAATCCAACCTGCACAAAAAAAGACTACACACACAGCAATCTACAACATCACTGTAGCCTAGAAACAAGCCATGCTATGTTTCATTTTAAACACTAACATTGCTCTTCAAAAGTAAAATGCAACAACTCACACAAATAAATAAATACACAAAAAATTAAAGCACATCAATATCCACCAGCACCAAATCACGGCACACTATTTAAAACACCACATATAAACCAAACAAAATAACCAATAAAATACCATTTAAATAAAAAATTTGAAAATCTTAATCTTAATATACCTACAAGTCAAGCAAAAGGCATGAAGGTCCTGGAGACATCCAATGAAGAATACCCTCACACACTCACAAGGATCCAGCAACGAGAGCATCCTGATGTGACATGTTATACCAGTGATCTTCATTCCTGGTCCTGAGAGCTGCAGGGATCAATTAAAGCAGTCGATTACACAGTTGACTCGCCTCACCTGGTTTCTTGGGTCTGAATTGGTTGCTAAGGTGAAAACAAAAACCAGCAGACCCTGCGGCTGTCCAGGAATAAGGATCACTCTCTTATACCTTTCCCCCCTTGCCCCATACCCAACACTTATTAACACTGACGCCCTGAACCGCAGAGAGTTTGTGCTTTAACACTGACGCCTTACTGAATCAGTACTGTATAGACTTAGATAGTGAGGTCAGACTGGATCAGTACTGTATAGACTTAGATAGTGAGGTCAGATGTGATCAGTACTGTATAGACTTAGATAGTGAGGTCAGACGGGATCAGTACTGTATAGACTTAGATAGTGAGGTCAGACGGGATCAGTACTGTATAGACTTAGATAGTGAGGTCAGACTGGATCAGTACTGCATAGACTTAGATTGTGAGGTCAGAATGAATCAGTACTGTATAGACTTAGATAGTGAGGTCAGACTGGATCAGCACTGCTGTTGACATGTTTGCAAGGGATCAATGTTGCTATTGATTTAGATGTTGTGTTTGTAAAGAGTCAATATTGCTATTGATTTAGATAGTGTTCTGGGCCATGTCTCCCTTCCCTTCCATGCAGCATAATCTGACTTTAGATGGATCCTGGCTCTGATCAGGCCGATATCAAATGGGCAATGAAAAATGCCACACAAAAAACATTACAATGAGGGTGTTCAGCATATGCAAACCATCATTTTAAGTTCTACTCTGCAAACCCCCTTCTGTTTTTTTGCCTTTTGTCAGCTGCCCTTACTGTCTGTTTTGAGTGGGTAGAGTGACCCTTGACCTGGGCCAGAGACAAAGAGACATATTCAACGTCAATACGTGGTTAGCTTTCTTTGACGTATCCCTGTGTCTGGGCAACATTAAAGTATAATAATTTTCCAAGAGGGTAAGCTGCTCCTTCCCGTTTCTCACTTGCCATGGTATATTGACACTTGCATTTATAGTACACAGTGTTTTGAGTGGATGGGCGGGGCTCAAAGAGCCTGGCTTTTTCTCATTAGGCGTCATTTTGTGTTAATTCATCATTGTCAGGGGGGAGGTAATTTAAAGTACCGTATGCAGGTCCAGGGGAATTGGGCTCCGTCAGGCTGCAGCTGTGCTGTACGGAGGCCTCCCTCCCTGGTGCCGCTGGAACTTCTCCCGTAGGACACACACACGCATGCATGCATACACAAAGCCCCCCTCACACACACACACACACACACAGATGCATACACAAACCCCCACGCATAAACAAACCACCTATCCAACCCCCCCAAACACACAGACACACACATACGCACAGATACACACAGATGCATACACACATACACACACACACACACACACACACACACACACACACACACACACAGTGCTTCTAGTTCTGAGGGGTTCATGTAAGCTGAGATCATGAATACACTCCTGTGTTACAGTATATTGTAGAATTGTGCTACAGCTGAAGCCACATCGCTGTATAACATACTGTATGTGTGAATGTGTTTGACTGTATGTGTGAATGTGTTTGACTGTATGTGTGAATGTGTTTGACTGTATGTGTGAATGTGTTTGACTGTATGTGTTAATGTGTTTGACTGTATGTGTTAATGTGTTTGACTGTATGTGTGAATGTGTTTGACTGTATGTGTGAATGTGTTTGACTGTATGTGTGAATGTTTGACTGTATGTGTGAATGTGTTTGACTGTATGTGTGAATGTGTTTGACTGTATGTGTGAATGTGTTTGACTGTATGTGTGAATGTGTTTGACTGTATGTGTTAATGTGTTTGACTGTATGTGTGAATGTGTTTGACTGTATGTGTTAATGTGTTTGACTGTATGTGTGAATGTGTTTGACTGTATGTGTGAATGTGTTTGACTGTATGTGTTAATGTGTTTGACTGTATGTGTTAATGTGTTTGACTGTATGTGTGAATGTGTTTGACTGTATGTGTGAATGTGTTTGACTGTATGTGTGAATGTGTTTGACTGTATGTGTGAATGTGTTTGACTGTATGTGTGAATGTGTTTGACTGTATGTGTGAATGTGTTTGACTGTATGTGTTAATGTGTTTGACTGTATGTGTGAATGTGTTTGACTGTATGTGTGAATGTGTTTGACTGTATGTGTGAATGTGTTTGACTGTATGTGTTAATGTGTTTGACTGTATGTGTTAATGTGTTTGACTGTATGTGTGAATGTGTTTGACTGTATGTGTGAATGTGTTTGACTGTATGTGTTAATGTGTTTGACTGTATGTGTGAATGTGTTTGACTGTATGTGTGAATGTGTTTGACTGTATGTGTTAATGTGTTTGACTGTATGTGTGAATGTGTTTGACTGTATGTGTGAATGTGTTTGACTGTATGTGTGAATGTGTTTGACTGTATGTGTTAATGTGTTTGACTGTATGTGTGAATGTGTTTGACTGTATGTGTGAATGTGTTTGACTGTATGTGTGAATGTGTTTGACTGTATGTGTGAATGTGTTTGACTGTATGTGTTAATGTGTTTGACTGTATGTGTGAATGTGTTTGACTGTATGTGTGAATGTGTTTGACTGTATGTGTGAATGTGTTTGACTGTATGTGTGAATGTGTTTGACTGTATGTGTTAATGTGTTTGACTGTATGTGTGAATGTGTTTGACTGTATGTGTGAATGTGTTTGACTGTATGTGTTAATGTGTTTGACTGTATGTGTGAATGTGTTTGACTGTATGTGTGAATGTGTTTGACTGTATGTGTGAATGTGTTTGACTGTATGTGTGAATGTGTTTGACTGTATGTGTGAATGTGTTTGACTGTATGTGTTAATGTGTTTGACTGTATGTGTGAATGTGTTTGACTGTATGTGTTAATGTGTTTGACTGTATGTGTTAATGTGTTTGACTGTTTGTGTGAATGTGTTTGACTGTATGTGTGAATGTGTTTGACTGTATGTGTGAATGTGTTTGACTGTATGTGTGAATGTGTTTGACTGTATGTGTGAATGTGTTTGACTGTATGTGTGAATGTGTTTGACTGTATGTGTGAATGTGTTTGACTGTACGTGTTAATGTGTTTGACTGTTTGTGCCTCTATTGTTTAAGCTAAAACCTACAGAGTAGACCAAGCCTATGCACAAGCATTAGTCAGCAGAGACAGGCCCCATATAAGTTAATTTCACCATTTTAATAATAATAAAACATTTTTTTATTTGGTACCATATTTATATCAGAATTTAGTTGACATATATGAACAATAATTTGGCAATATATTAATTTACAAGAGGACTGCATTTTATTATTATACAGCAAAAATATTACGTGTGACATTAATTACAATTCAGCCAAACAAGAAATTACACATTGCTCTGTGCTTAGACTCAGGTTTACTGTAGCCACCTACTCATCCAATGTTTTTTAAAATAAATCTTCTTCTATTCATTTTTGGATGCCAATTAGTCTCAAGTCTAACTTCAAGTCAGAAAATCCTATAAAAAAATAAATAATAACAATAAGACAACATTGACTATAGTCACATAATAATAATAATAATAGTA
>CM056377.1:10729180-10744180 GCA_029718625.1 Synaphobranchus kaupii | reverse complement strand
ACAAGCTCCTCTATTTAGGACAAAGCATCAAAAGCATAAGAGCAGTGAGAGACGGATGAGAGAAAAAATTTAAAATATAAAAGCAGACTTAAGACTTAAAAACAGATTTAAGTCACAGCTCACAAAGTGACTGCATGGTTTAACAGTCCATGTATTTGGTTGACAGTTAATACGGCGCTACCTCCATTTAAATATTCACTATTGCTATGCTTTGCGAATCCTCCATTTTGAAAGATTGTAATTAATCCTGCAGAAGCGGGGGGGGGGGGGGGGGGAGGGGGGGGATGGGGGGGGGGGGGCGGGCGGCAAGAGAAAACCTTGACCAAATAACCCACATAGAGGTGCATATCGTCTTCTTGGTCTATGCAATCTGAAAGAGGACACCTTAATTTCGAGCAGTTGCTTCCAGGCTGTGAGGAACTCACTGGACCCCGTAATTCCTTCAGTGCCAAAATCTTTCCACCTAAAGACTGTCATTTTATAAAAAAGCTCACTGCACAACTTCATTTCATTTATTTATTTTCTTTACAAAAGACAGCAGTTTATAAGTAATGTGGGATTATGTCATTATACCCTTACTGTTATTCCGAGGCCTTGATGCAATCCATGCATACAACATTAATATTCCACTCTTCAAGTAAGTACTGCCACAATTTCATTAGCTTCAGCCTATTTCCACAGCAATCGGGCCCCTGTCAAAATCTCCTTCCTCCTTTCAAATCGAGCAAACAAACATAAAAGCCATCCTCCTGACAGATGGGAAAGAAATCCTTAGGAATTCATGGGGGATGTTGGGGAAACGCTCCACTGCGGATGAGTTGAATGGCTCTACAGTGCTAGCAGGTCTGTGTCTGACTGAATAACCTCGTATCCGTACAGTGTAAACACACAGACGTTACATTACAGGCATTTAGCAGACTGCATTTACACAGCATTTTTGCATTTATACATAGTATCCATTGATGCAGCTGGATATTTACTGAAGCTATGCAGGTGAAGTAACTTGCTCAAGGGTACAACGGCCAGTGTCCTACTGAACCTGCAACCTTTCGGTTACAACCTAGTTCCTTAACCATTATACTACACTGCTGCCCAGATGTACAGGCATGCAGGCATTGTGTGATACTGAGCTCAAATGCTTTACCTGAAAAACAACAAAAAAAAAACATCAAGCAGGAGAACAAGTGCCTTCATCTTTCCTCTGAGGCCATTGTGAATGAGTACAGTGGGGATGTAAGGTGAATGTAACATGAATAATACAGGAGAGGGGCTGTGTGTGTGTGTGTGTGTGTGTGTGTGTGTGTATGCGGTGCGTGTGTATGTGTGTGTGTGGGGGGGTGGAGGGGTTGTGTAACATGAATATTAAAATGGTCTCTATAGGGCTGACTGTACTATTTATGAATACCCAGAACCAGTAAAGTGACTAAAGCCCTTAGTTTGTACAGAGAGACGTGTGATGTTCAGGTGTGGAGTTCAGAGGTACGTCCTCAGTGCAGTTGGGGGTGGGGTGAGGGAGGAGAAGATGGGCGGGGTTAGAGAGGATGGGCGTGGTTAAGGCAGGAGGGGGCACTGAGCTAAAGACTCGTACCCTCATCTTTGCGCAGGCGTCATGGGTGGACCTCTGTCCCTCTCAGCTCCTTCACCAGCATGGACCCCAGGTACTGCGGGCGGAACAGAGCCGGCGGCGTTACGACGAGGTTACGTCAACGTTGCCATAACATCAGCGACATCGACACGATAACACTGCTTTCCGATTTAGTGAAGACGTTAAGAATAGCTCCAAGCCCACAAGCGGGGGCCGCAGGGAAGAGGAAGATGAGCTCACTCCATTAGAGCAGTGCCATGTGTGTCCCTCTGATCTGATCGCATTCATCATATCTCAGACTTTGGCCCCTGGCCCAGTCCCATAGAGGGAACAGCAGTGTATAAATATAAATGAACCACTTCCTCAGTCTGGAGCCCATCAGTCGGGGAGGGGGGAGGTACTTACATAAGCCTCATAGTCACATGACTGAAAGATGAGCTTCTCTGGATGGTGCTGCCAGTACTGCACAGGTGTGGATGATGTTGCCTCGTTGGGAGGCCGTAACGTGATTGGCTCACACCACTCGCCTTGCTGAAATCAAACAGAATTTGGAACTCTATAGGCTGTGTCTCAAACCGCATACTTCCATGCGCCGAGCACGCATCCATGTTGGATGTGAGTCCAAATCCCCATGGTCCAAACCGAAGTAGTGCGGAGCACGGGAGTATGTGCTTTGAGACACAGCTATAGTTACAGCGGTTCAGTGCTTAGCCGTACATGCTGTTCCCACATTGAGAATCCACAGTGGAATTTATGGTCTTTCCACAACCTGTAAAGCACTCTTTTAAAACGTACCTGTACCATGTGCCTGTTCATATTATTTTAGACTTTTAGGTTGTTTGTCTTTCTTTATCTTAATTTCAGTGTTCTTGCAATGCACATTGGGATGCCGGCATGAAGAGCACTATATATGAGTTTATAGTTTTTGCCTTGTATTATGCTATTATCATAGATTACATCACACAGTCATACAAACTGCAGTAACAGGTAGACAAACATATCAGTCAGACACTTGAACCGATATCACAAGATGCTCAAGTTTACAGACAGGTTGTGAGGACTTGTGATTAATATGAATAGTTCAGAAGATCTAAACAAAGTGATTGAAAGATGTCTTCCCCAGTTAAAGGGAAGTCGGGGGAGGGACATTTACACACGTTAAACTCCCTCTCTGCAGTCCTGTCCAGTGTGTCCCTCGTTGTGCTGTCACGAGAGTGGTAAAACGTGTCAGCAACAGTAACATAATAATAGTCTCTTAGCTGTTAACCTTCCCGTCAAACAGGGACTGACTGCGGCCGGCCGACGTTTAATTTGCAAGGAAGGACCTGTAAAAGTGGTTGGCGTACCACCAAGGACCAGTTTCTGAATATGAATAAATACAATCTGGCACTCATTTCAAAGGTGTGAAAGTGTCCCGTCTTTCTCTACATTTCCTCCGCCTCTCTCGCGCCTCGCTCCGCACCCTGACAGCGGGGGGATTGTGGGAAATCCAGCGCGCGCCGGTCAGCCGACACTCACCATGCTGACTTGCGCCATCTGCCTCTCCAGCTTGGACCGAAGGGACGTCCTCGAAATAGGCGTCGTTACGGCGGACGGCGGGGCGTCGGCCTGCATGATGAGGTGCTGGACGTCAGCGAAGCTGGAGGTGTACAGGTTCTGACCCAGGGATGGGGAGAGCTGGGGAGGGGTGTGGTTCCCAATCGGTTCCTTAACAGGTGAGAGCAGCACCAGGGTCACAGTCACACAGAGAGCCCCCATGGGCTCACGCCCTCATGGGCTCACGCCCCAATCTGCAGTCAAACTTTCCTTAACTTTCAGGCAGGCGAGCTCTTAACTTATAAAAATACAGTACCACAAGTATACAAGTAACACAACGGTATTAAATAGATACATAGATATGTACTGTGCTCTATCTTTGTCCTTGGTATGAAATCCAATTCCTTAGATCTACAAACCTCTGTTTTTAACCCACAATGCATAAATAAGGACGCAATACATTTCTATTTAAATTTTATTTTACAGAAATGCCAGATAAGGTACTGTAAGTTCATTTAGTCTTCTTATGTCATTTTTTATTTCAGTCATGTCATGATTGTATTGTGTTTTTTTTGCATATCATGCTGCAACTTCTTGGTCAGGGCTGCAACGAAGAAGAGATTGTTTGGGAGTCACCTGGATAAATAAAGGAAAATAATAAAATTTAAAAAATCTCCAATGACATCATAATTTGACATCACAGCAAATCACCCAATAGCACTGGACATTACCCCCGGGTACCGTCCTCCGATCCCCAGCCTACCGCTCAGATCAAACGCACACCAGCGTCTCTCGAGCACAGGGCGCAATGACGCATTTCAGCATACCGCCATCTGAGGACAAGCAGACTGGGAATCAGATGATTCCCAGTCAAGTCCCAGGAGGTCCGGCTTCTCTAATTACAGGAAACACAGACTCTCTGAGATTAAACACGGAGCAGTGGATATAAGCAGGTGGATGGGCAGATTGAGCAGATGAACAGTTCCGTACGGGAGAAAGCAGGGGGATTAGAGAGATCAGGAGCATGCACGGAAATATCACAGCGCCTCCTTTCTTTACCCCACATTTTGATGTGCAGAAACACCCTGCTGACTGTAGCTCTCCCTCCTTGGGCAATGCTGTGGCTGTCTATGTGTATGTGCTGGCACTGATACTGCTTTAAATTCAGTCTGGGCCATAGGACTCCCCACTCCATTTAAACCCCAGCGGCAACCCCAGGCATTCATTTATCCCTGCTGCTCACGTGAAACATTGGTTGCAACGTTGGTGAAGCATTGGTGAAATGCCGCCTCGGCCGTTTCAGGTGAAATCCCGGCTACATTTGGTTGAAGAGGTGAACGTTTTCTAGCCGACTAGGACGTAGCCAGGCTATATCCGGGTAAAACCTGACCCAAATTGGGGTTAACCTAGTCCGTTTATGTCAAAACTCATAGACTCATCTCTCAGCCTAGATTTTCACCCCTCTAGATGTGTGGATTGTGGCTTGAGCTCACTGGGTTATTGTGGTGCACAGCCCTGGTCACTCTCCCTGGGGAGGCAAAGCAGACGCATCGCGCCACACGCTGTCCCAACTTCCTGTCCCTGGACACCAGTCTCAGTGTACCGTGTTCTAGACAAGCGGTCTCTGTAGCTACAGAGATGACTGCCTCGGGACTGAGGAAGAGGACGAGGAAGGAGCGGGAGAGGCTCTCACTCACCCTTAAGGAGATGGCTCGGCCAGGCTTCTGCTGAAGGTCATCGTGCAGTCGGTCTCCCAGAGAGGCTAGAATCCGCTTCCTGTGTCCAATTAGACCGATCTTCAGCACCTGTGGAGAGAGAGGTGGGGAGGTGGGCCAAGCGCAGGCGTGTAGCTCAGACTACAAAACACACCGTTTCCTGCGTACTGCGTAAGGCTGGAAGTTTCTTAAGCTTAAGGCCAGAATGGAGAGCCCTATGGCAGCACATGCTTCTTGTTCATAAATAGGTATCCGTGGATCAGATAACCTGCTGCTTCCTCCATGTTAGATAGAACCTGTGAATTAATCCTGATGAGAATGTAACATCAAAGGCGCCTATGCTGGCCACGCCCCCAAAAAACCTCACAGAATCTCTCCACACCACACCCCTACCCACAGTGACCTCCACAGAACTTACTGAAACCACACCCACTGTGACCTCACAAAACCTTCAAAACCTCACCCCCACAGTCACAGCACGAAAAGTATCCAGACTGCAGCCCACTGTGAAGTCATAGAACCTCCCCTGAGCACATTCTGCAGTGCATCTTTTTTCACACCCCTCTTCTGTTGGGAGATGGAGTTTTTTTACTGTTTCCCATCTCCAGTCACACAGTAATAAATGTGCGTAATAAACTAGTCTTTAAATCCCCTCCCTACCTGGAGATGTGCATTGAGAGCCCAATATGCCTTGTTAAATCAAGAACACAGCAAATTAGAGAACACTGATGAGGTTTTCTGGTGTAGTTTTACTGGGGCCAATTATTACAGGGCTCTGTGTGTTTGTGTGTGTGGTGTGTGTGTGTGTGTGGTGTGTGTGTGTGTGTGTGTGTGTGTGTGTGTGTGTGTGTGTGTGTGTGTGTGTGGGTGTGTGTGTGTGTGTGTGTAGTGTGTGTGTGTGGTGTGTGTGTGTGTGTGTGTGTGTGTATGTGTGTGTGAGCGTGCATGTGCGTACTGTGGGACATTGGATTTTGTAGATAGAAAATTATATCTTAATCACCCCCTGATTATACTAAATCATTACTATGTTCTTCACTTTAATTAATTCTCACAAGTATTTTTCTTTTCACATTTCCCATGAATTTCAGTCTGCTGTCTAACTATCAAAGACCATGCTTCAGTCGATTTCTCAAAGTGAAGAGCAAAGTGTTTCAATGCTAGAGATGTGTTTAGGTGGTTGTGTGGGCACACTAATCCATCCCATTTTCTAAGAAACCTTAAACACAACCTAAACTAGCTCAAACACAAACTAAACACAATCAAAACTACCTCAAACACAGGCTCTCTGCTCTAAAGTAGGACTAATCACTCCCTCATTTTGAAATCATATTCCCAATTACCTTTTTTTCTAAATAAAAAAATATATATATTGCCAATGGGGTGAGATAGTTTTTACTAATTTCAAGATTTACCAATTGGGCAAGACAATTTCAGTTGTCAAGCAAGCAAAGATTTTACTTAAAACAAGTTAATATTTTCTTCTTGAGAGAATTTTTTTTTTTAATGTCTCATTACAAGACTAAAACACTGGTTAAGACAGACATTTTTTTTGCAGTGACAACCTAATCAACCAGTTACTCTATGCTCTCTAAAGACAGATCCCTATCTAAGCCCCAAAGCTACGCACTCCTCATCTCCAAACACTGATCAAACCCTTACCTACAAACACAAAGCATTCTCTCACCCAGAAAATGCAAATAAATTCCCTTATGGGCGAACATTAGTCACTCTCTCATTTCCAGTTCCCTAATTACTGTCGTACATGTGTTGTGATTCATTCACACTGCGGGCACGGCTAGGACGCACACGCTGTTATGTCACCAAATTCTTGGAAGTGCAGAAAACAGAGAGGATGATGGGAGGCTTAATGAGATCTTTATTAAGTAGTTTTACTCACACTGTGAAGAGCAATTTATCAGTCCTGTCAATCTACCCTACGTACCACCAGCAGCTTCTGCACAATGTGCATACATTGTACAGGAGGGTGTGTGTGTGTGTGTGTGTGTGTGTGTCTGTTTGTGTGTGTGTGTGTGTGTGTGTGTGTGTGTGTGTGTGTGTGTGTGTGTGTGTGTGGTGTGTGTGGTGTGTGTGTGTGTGTGTGTGTGTGTTTGTGTGCGTGTCTGCGGTGCGTGTGTGGTGCGCATATGTGCACATGTTTTTTTTTGTGTGGAGTAGCTGAAATCATGGAAAACTCTGTTTCCAAAGTGCAGCACAGCATTGCAACACACAGGCAATGCATATGGTCCCAACAGCACATACTCACAGGTACCTGGGGACAAGAAAACCTTTGTCTGTGAGTGAATCCCTGTGAATGAATCGATGTGAGTGAATCCCTGTGAATGAATCAATGTGAGTGAATCCCTGTGAATTCATCAATGTGAGTGAATCCATGTGAATGAATCAATGTGAGTGAATCATTGTGAATGAATCAATGTGAGTAAATCCCTGTGAAGGAATCGATGTGAGTGAGTCCCTGTGAGTGAATCTCTGTGAATGAATCAATGTGAGTGAATCCCTGTGAATGAATCAATGTGAGCGACATGCCTGTCGACAGAGAGGAAGACAAGCCTTTGAAGCAACATCATTATGATTCACCAAGAACACAGGTCATCACCATTCATAACTTTTGCCTCTTGTTTAAAAGAGATGTGACATCTCCTGATGCATCTGTTTGATACAGATAACCGAGTCAGACACAGCTTGAGGTCCATGTCTGACTCGGGCTGCATTGAAAGTTAAAAAATGCATTAGCGCTTGCATCAGTCTGAGAAGACAGGTCGGAAACCAGGGTGATAACTGGGAGGTAAACAGCCTCCTTCCAGATTAATCAACATTTCTGCAGCATCCCTTTAATTACACTAATTTAATGGGAGAATTGACCTTTTAAAACACATTTTATGCATGCTAATTATTGCATTAATAGCACAATCACAATGTAGGGTTTCATTAGCAGAAATGAGGCTAGCGCAGCATGAATAACCTGTGTCTTTAATACCAGCCCATCATTTTGGTATGAAAAAAAAAATCAAAATCAAAGGCTATATTACATAAAATCTCATTAAAATTCGCAACCAAGCAAACATTTAACAGCTAAGCGCTCAGCCAACAAAAAAATGACAAAAAGGGTTTGGTCGTTTTTCTCTCACCTCTCTCTTTTATGTATGAAATAAATGGAAGAAACCCATATTAGAACAGCCTAAAAATAAATTATCAAAGGACAGCATTAGATTCAGCGTAAGCATCAAATTAGACCCAAGCTCTGGTTGTGAAATGTATACATACACACACACACACTCACACTCACGCATGCACATACATACATACACCCGCACACACACACACCCACACACTCACACACACACACACACACACACACACACACACACACGAGTGCGAGTCCCTCTCCTAAATCAGTGCTCTGCGTGTACGCTGCCATTCTAGCGGCTCGATGCCCCAGCTTCTCGTCGATTTCCTGCCGCTCGGATCGGCAAGCCTCATTAAAGCGTTTGGCTCCCCGCGCTAAGCGCCGACTTTAATGACGTCCCCAAACCGTTCCATTTACGGACGTGCAAAAACGGTTCTAAGCTGGTAATTAACCCAGTTCTACCCCTCCGGTGAAGTTACTGTGAAATAACACAATCGAACGAGGTGCGTAAACAAACGTGCCAGTGTAATTTCGTGGGGCCCTCTATTGACAGAGAGTTTTGGAAAAAAAAAAAAAACAGCCGATGAGAGTCTGTATATTGCAGCTCCACTTGTGAGTGGAGAAAGATTCCAATTTAAACACAGATCTCTTAAATGTGCAGAGAAATAATATTGGAAACTGGAAGAGACAGAGCCGTAGGATGCACTGGCCTTTCGCTCGAATTCTAAAAATACTCATTATATGGGACCATTCGGGGATGACAATTTAATGTTTTAATTTAAATTTTCATTTCTATGCATGCATGGAAAACAAGGACGTCTGTGTCCTGTTTCGACCGTTTAGTCATCATGTCTGGCACACAAGTCCAGGCCTCCCCCAAGACCCAAGAGAGCCCAGAACACACGCCGGTGTATTTCTCACAAGAGAAAGAGGCTCGGACAGACCAAAGAGATCCAAACACTTCCATAGCACTTCAACTAAGCTCCGTCCTCTTATCAGACACTCCCACTCCGAATGGCCGCCAGAAATGGGAGTACACAGGCCCTTTCGGACGGCTCAATGGAAGCAGTGGTGTAGAAGGAAGGAGCATTTACGCCCTGAATGTCAGTCATTGTATCAGGCGCTAGAGCGATTGTACAATTAGCATAGTCGACTAATCTGATGAACCTGATGTATTCAGACAAATCCGACTGCAATGTGAAGTGAAGAGCCAATATGCAGTTAGCACAGAAGATGCAGGCTGAAGAGGTCAGCCTTTAGTCCATTTACTCTGCTCCGCACACCGCCACAATCAAAGAGCAATTATTAATGACTAACAGGCCACTCAGCGATGAAAATGATAGCAGCTAGTGTTGTTGAAATCCCATTAGGGTTAATGTCACTGCAGCGGCAAGTACATTCCTCTCCATGGGTTATAGGGGGAAGAAAAAACGCTTAGTACTTGTTCAAGGTAACAAAAGTTCTACCACGCCTACACAACCCCCCCCTCTGACTTTAAGCAGTTTGCTTGTTATTTCCTTGCGGGGATCAATAAAGTATTTTTGATTGATTGATTGATTGATTGTTACTAGATGAAAAAACCACACAAAAAAAATCCCAGATCATGAAAGATGTATAAAAAAAAGTGGACATTAAATTCCCAGAAAGAATCTATACTGCAAAATATGGCCATATTATAAATATTATATATATTATAAATATGGTTTATAATATAGTTATAAGTTCATGGCTGAAAGGGGCCCAGAGGCCCCAGCAGTGATGATGTAATCCTATTCTTCCTTTTCCACTTCACATGTTGCTCACACTGGCCGTGATTATGCTGCCTTGGGGACAAACGGGACAAAAGCACGGATTAAATGGATTCCTGAATCATCAAATGTGTTTTCTGAATGCCTGGAGTAAACGCCATTTGTATTTGATGACTTCGAAGGGAGAGGGTGACCTGAATGAGTAATGTTGTTGTTATTGTTTAGGAGACAAAAAAGGGGGAATGAGAGGGGTGTGTGTGTGTGGGGGGGGGGGGGGGGGGGGGTACGTGACTGTGGCCCCAGGATCTGCATTGCCAATGTGTACTCAGGAGACTATGATGTAATCTCTGCTAAACTCCGCTAATGCACAGGAACAGCTGTGATTATGTGCTTAACCTGGGCAGACTGGGTGACAGCGGGGGAAAAAAAAGAAAAGAAAAGTGAATAGCCCTCAAGGCTGCTCTTGTTGTCTGGCCTGAAGCGCGAGGAGAGGGAGCTCGGCGCTCTGGCGCTCGGTAACGAGCTCTGCGGTTAAACCGGCGGATGATCGTATGGCACGCGTTCAGAAGGAGAGGACGTGCCACGGTGAGGAGCGCCGAGAGCTGCCAGCGGTCGTCCACTCAGCGTCCACTCCCACTCTGTAAGCCCAGGCTGTGAGGGCGGTTCACAGGGCTGCAGCAGACAGCGTGACCTGAGCCTTTCAACTATGAACACTGCCGAGACCCCACAGAGAGCACTGCACACTACAATATAGATAGATTCACATGCACACACACACACACACACACACAGGCAGACACACGCACACACACAAACACTCACACACACAGGCACTCGTCTCACACACATACACACTCACACAAACACGCACACACACACACAAACACTCACACACATACACACTTACACAAACACACACACACAGCAGACACACGCGCACACTCTCACACACAACACACACACACACACACACACACACACACACACACACGCAGACACACACACACTCACACTCACACACACACGCACACACACACACACACAGACACACGCACACACAAAATACACACCACACACACACACACACACACACACACACAAAACAAGCATGCACAAACGCACACACAGATATAAGCTCAGCTGTAACCACTCAAAACGCACGCAGGCACACAAACGCACGCATGCCTGCATACTCAGTCACACATGGAAACATGCGCATGTGTGTGTATACACACGCACCCCACACACGGCCCACGGACACACAAATATGCCTGTACAAACACAACGCACACATCTCCACACATACATATGGTGGCACAAAAATACACCCACACACACACATTTGTGGAGACAAAGCCCGGCTTCACTGCCTTGTGTTACTAAGCCCAGAAACAGTGTACACTCCTGCCCCTGCGATCTCCTGCTCAGTATAGAAGAAGATGCTGGTGCCAGTTGAGGACAGTCTGGGCTACTTGCAGGAGCATAACAGCGACAGGTGACGGAAAGGACCTCTTTGATGGCAGGTGCAGAGGGGTGGTCTTTAGCCAGCGTTCTGGAGCCAACACAAGAGTGAGGATAAAAACAGTGCCATCTGGAAATCAACCAAATCACTGTTACTGCTCATAGAGCCGTGGACTGTTAATGACCTCTCTCTCTCTCTTCCTCTCTCTCTCTCTCTCACTCCTCTCTCTCTCTCTCCCCTCTCTCTTCTTCCCTCTCTCTCTCTCCTCCTCTCCTCTCTCTCTCTCCCCACCCCACTCTCTCTCTCTCTCTCTCTCTCTCTCAAGCATACTATATGTCTCTAGATATCAACTGTACATGTGAAAATGATAGTTATTTCCAACCAGATATTGATATGTCAAGGGCTGCTTCAGAGAGTCCGGTACAGTAATGGGGATGGGGGATGCTCAGCTCAACCACCAAGAATAGTGTATTTCTCCTGGTTACAGAACACCACAAGATACATGAGCATCTCTTTGTAGACAGTCGGAGAAGCTTGGGCAGGAGTTAGTCAAGAAAACGTACAGGGAATCCTGGGAAATGTAGTAACTGTGAAGTGTTCTTTTTTGTCGGGTAGTGTTATTTATTTTTTTTACTGCTCTTTGTCGTTCCACACTTCATCCTGATTGGCAAAACAGCAGTTATGGATTCCAATGAATGATCCCGAATGGAAGCAGAGAGAGGAGGAAATGGACCTCCGGGGGAAAATTAGGGGTCAGAGGTTACAATGCCTCCAGCTAATCAAACAAAAGAAAACGATCAAAACAGTGAATGACAATTCAGTCCTCCTTCTCTCCCCCAAAAAACCCCTAATTTCAGTGAATATTTGGCCTGTGGTCCATCTGAATCTACAGTGGAATCGATCAAAAATCTTTCCCTCAGAATTGGCGTGGCCAGGAGTATGAATGATCTGAGCTGAATTCTCCCTCTCTCTTGCCGATCTTGCACATTCACGGCGCTGCCGGCTCGGATCGACTCGGAACGATCCTCCGTCCGTAACCGGGTGGATCGTCGGGGGCAAACTGAGACCCATCCCCCTTTGGGACGCATGTTACGCCCCGTAGCCTGCGATGCAGGGACAACTGGAGTGAGACCAGTGCTGGTTACCTAGCAACTATGAGGGAACTGGTGCCCTGTGTAAAAAATGCAGCTGGCTTCAGCTGGATCTTAATGGAACTAAACCAGCCCGGAGGAAGAATGATAAACAGTGATTTGCCTCCCGCAGTACAACAGTAAACCAGTAATATTCCCCCGCATTGCTACAGTTACCCTAGTAACCCGCCACGTGTACCAGTAGAGCTCTAAATTGCTGCATGAATCTGCCAAAATTGCAAAGCCACACGTGCAGACATACGCACACATGCGTACCTTAACATGCACATATACGCTACAAAACTGACATTTTGAGGCTCATATTTTTCATTTACTTACAGTACATCAATTGATAGCCAAAAGCACAGATAGATAAAGGAGAATGTCGTGTGAATTTTCTTGGCAATGATACTCTTGGCGGTGACATCAAAGTCTAGTATCATAAAGATATGATCCCTGCACTGACTGCAATAGCAGAGGAAGTGGATTTCAATAAGCCAGGGCTTTATACGCACAGTGTGCACTCAGAATTCATCTTCCCTCTCCAAGATCCGTGCGGTCACTCTCTGTGCTCAGGCCCTTAAATATCACAGATTTCTCTTTAAAAGCACGAATGAATCACACACCAATCCTACAGTCAAGGGGACCCCGTGCTCTTACACACACAAATACATGGTTTAATCCACTTGAGCAAGTGAAAATGAATGTGTGTTAAAGGTCTGAACAGATTGTGCACACATGCACACGCACACACACACACACACAGATAAAACACACACACATAGACAAGCACATGAACACGCACGTATACATGCGCACACAAACAAACACACACACACACACACACACACACATTACACGCACATACACAAACACACACAGACCCCCACACACACGTAAACATGCCCACACACGCACACATACACACGCAGACACACACACACACACACACACACACACATGCATACACACACATGATCACACACATGTAGACATGCCCACATGCACACACGTACACACGTACACACACACACACACACACACACACACACACGCACGCACACACATACATGCACACACACACATGCAGACACACGCACACACACACACACACACACACACACACACATGCAGACACACACACACACACACACACACACATGCAGACACATGCACATGCACACACACACACACACACACACACACACACACACACACACACACACAGTGCTTTCACAGAGGGGGCCATACGGACTCTCGGCAGGACAGGAGGAGAGAGACCCTGACAGAAACCCAGAAAAGCTCCAGCACTGACAGCTTAGAATACACAAACTAATTCATTCATAAACAGGACCTCTACCACAGAATACAGCAGCATACCTGCACCAGGACTGATGGCACAATACACAAATATAACTACACCATGGCTGATTGCAGAATATCCAATATACCAACACAGCAGCTCAATGAAATATATACAACAGCTCATCATAATACAGATATACCTACACCCTGCTTCATTTTAAATATATCAGTAACACAGGTCATGGCAAAATAATGGCAAAATACCAGCGCCACTTTTTAGGTAAGAATATTTAAACATATCAACATCACACAATGTGATATACCAATATACCAGAGTTTAAAGCAGAATATAAAAAATTACCATATATACTCACAATACAGTTCATGGTGGAATAGATCATTATATCTACCCCAAAGTTCAGCCGTAACACTGGCAGAATTTATATACCTACAACACATTTTTACAGATGAATACACCCATGTATCTAAAACAGTTTCAGGCAGAATAACGTTATAGTCTAACTTATAGCCCTGGTTGCATCGCTCATATCTCAGATTTGTGCATATACAAAATATCATGCAACTATGCAGAGCACCCACTTATTCCTGTCATATAATTATTGGGACCACTGCGCTAGGCTTCCTGTCCCAGTTTGTATTGTCCCAGAGCAGCTGTGGACAGAACATTTCAAAATAACAAAGTATAAAATGACAATAAAGTATGACTAAAATGAGTGTAAATAAGAAGAGACGCAGCCGTTGATGTTCGGGTTAGCAGTGTTTTATCAGCCTCACCTGGAGTCCGTCAGGTTACAGCCGTCAGGGCCGAACGCCATCGGGTCACTAGTTCTGTGTGACTTCCTTCCTCTCCCGGAGCGTTTTGGAGTTTTGGGAATCAGGAGGGGTCAGGGTGGGACCCCTCGGCCACGGCGGTGGGATGAGGGCCGATCTCAGGACAGGAGGGACGCGGTCCTGCACTTCCTCCCTCTCTCTCTCCCCTCTCTCTCTCTCTCTCTCTCCCCCCGTCTCTCTCTCTCCCCCCCTCTCTCTCTCTCTCTCTTTCTCTCCCCCCCTCTCTCTCCCTCTCTCGCTCTCTCTCTCCTGCGTGTGAGCGGTTGTAGCAGAGGAGAGATTAAGTGGTACTGCTCGCATGTGTCCCCCCGGCTCCTGATCCACGAAGTCTTTGCGCTCCGCCGCCTGATCGCTGGGGACCAATCGCTCGGAGGCTGTGCCGGGCAGAGCTCTCATGCACGTCTCCGTCTGAAAGAAGCTCTGCTCCCCTCTCCCTCCCTCCCTCCTTCCTTCCCTCATTCCCTCTCTTTCTCCCTCCCCCTCTCTCCCTCCCCTAGTCTTTATCACTCTCTCCCTCCCTCC
>CM056377.1:10600209-10728680 GCA_029718625.1 Synaphobranchus kaupii | reverse complement strand
AAACCTTTCCTTGGGAAAGAGAGAGTTCTCCAGACCCCTGAAGTAGAGTTTCAGAACGCCGGCCACCGAGTTGATATCGTGGTTGTTCTCCTCGTCTGTCAGCGGGTCGTTTCCTGGGAGACAAACAGACAACATGGGTCAGCGGAGGCATTGCCACGGTTACGAATGCAAAGAATCATATGCGCAGGTCACAGAATAATTGGGCTGCTGGGTTCTCATTTGACTTGATCCTCTGGATCAAAAAACCAGAAAAATTATAATACAAACTACATGATTATTGTATCAATGCTTGCGTTTGTCTCGATAAAATAAATGTTAAAAAAAGAATCCAAAACTCAAACGTGAAAGATTATGCCCACATTCGGGTTGTGTAATACATATTTATTTGAAAAGTTTTAAAAGATCATTCAGAAACAGTTAATTCCATGCTAAAGATTATCCAAATATCTGGTTCCAATTAAGTTTAAACATTTTTCCTGATTTCACCTCCCCAGAATTCAGACTAATCCACTTTGTTTGTACGAGCAACCACAATACGGTTAAGTATTAAAATGGAAAACTAATTAAAAATGGAATCCTCAAAAGCTTCATTACTAATTATATCTTCCAGAAGTACAAGGATTATAATGATTAAAAGTACATTTCAGCCTTTAATGGAATTTCAATTCACTTGATTAAAATTTTGACTTGATACTTTTTTGGCTGCATGAAGCATGACTATCTCACCTCTCTCAAATGAGTTCTTGATGTCATTCACCTCCAACTGAGAACCCCGATACTCTGAAAATACCCTGGTGCTGAAGGCCTGGAATTCAATAAATCAGTCAATCAGTTAATCAATCAACCAATCTGATTTTATTTGATAACATTTTGAAATTTTATCTGCTTTATAGATCACAATTTGTAGTTCAAGTAACATGTCCCATTCCCTATCCATTGCTATTCATGCCATTAAAAACATACTTAACATTAACTTATCACTTAATCAGTATTTAAATAACTATTATATGCGTTATGCATTTAGGTACACAATACTGCATTCATAAGGTTGTGAATGGTGTAAAGTTTCATCTGTTATGGTTTTATGTGTAAATAAATTTGCAAGACAAATTTGCCTCAAGGACAGCGAAGGTTTCTCTCATCTTTTCTAGCGGATGTAACCAAAGGAACTGCCGACTGGAACATATTACAGTTAAGCAGAGAAAGACATTATAAAAGCAATCAGCTCTTGAGAAGATGGGGGAAACCCTGGAAAGTTTATGAGGTAAAAAGTGGAACATTTTCTCTGGTTTCCCAAACAGCGGCTTAGCCCATTTTCACTGTGACAGCCGTGACAGCCGTAACAGCCGTCTGGAAAAAAATGAAGAAGTGCAAGAGTTTGATACCCACTCAAACGAGGATTCATCAGGAGCAAGCGGACAATTTCAGACTTTTCAAGCACTCTCCATTTCAGATTAACATTTTATAATTAGAACAGTCAAGAGTTCAAGTCTGAGCTAAATGAAACTGAATTAGCCTAAATTAACCTCTCCGTGCCCTCCACGAGATGGGTATGCAGCTTTGCCAGGGGAAGCCGGCTCAAATAACAACCTACAGCAGTCAGGCTCCAGATGAGATCTTTAGCAAGGGTCTTATTGATTTGGTTCAGTGAAGAGTGCCTTGCAGTCTCTCCTACCTTGAGTTTGGCGCTCCGCTTTTAAAACAGCAGCTCAGCTGAAGCACTTCATTGGCAGCAGGCACAGTGAATGAGTTGTGGAGTCTCAACGGCCCTTGCCGTGACTAAAACGGAACCGGTTCGGGCGAAGGCGCAGCTGCTGGGAGGTTGCCGGCCTCTGAGCTGGCCGTGCCGAGAGAGAGGTGGCTTTATGTGTGCAGTTATCCTGAAAGCGCACCGCGCGCACGTGAGGTGAGGGCAGGGGGCTTAGCATCTTTCCTCGTAAACGAGGGGCTCCCCGTCCCTCTGAGCGGTTTGTTTATAACTTCCAGAATAAAATGGAATGTGCCTACAGCTACTTCAACTCACAGAAGACAATGTGTGTGTTTTCCTAGAGCGGTTGGTTTTGTATTGTGTTTTTTTGTTTTTTATTCGGGCGGTCGGTGGACGGCTCGGAGCATAGAGGGAGCGCGGCTGACTCACCGTAGAGATTGATGAATCGGACACAGCTTTCCACCACACGGGGGATGGCCTGTCCGGAATCCTTAAAAGGAGACGAAACAAAAGGGGTCATTGACCGCTGCGTCCTTTAGCCCTCCGGCGTTAGCGCCACGTCATTCTGGCGCGCGCGACGACAGCCCGCCGTCTGCAGCAGGGTTTGTAGGCGAGACACTGATCCGGCTGAGGTGAAGGTTTACAGCAGACCCACGGAATTAGAGACACGTTTTTCTGTGATATACTCGACGGCTTCTCTCTAACTCCTTAATCAGTGCATCAGCCCGTCTTTCAGCACATGAATACGCGTAATTGGGGTCGCACGTTCCAGGCGCGTACACACATAAGCACGGACCTGTTTGCAGGCGCTAAAGTGTGGCAGGGTGGGCTCTCTGCATAAATAACACTCAGTGGGAGGAAGGGGCAGTGAGGAGGAGGAAGAGAGGCTGAAGAGGGAGCCTTCTGTCACAGTAAACGCTTCCCTTTCAGCCCAATGCTCTGCTTCTCCTCCCTCAGAGACAGGGCCCTTTAGTTTAATATGGCTGCAGCACCACGTACAGCCCAAGGACAAATCAACCGCAGCAATGCCGCCGGTGACAGGATGACTGGGCAGGGATGCACAGGATTACTGGGTATCAGCCACAGCAATGCTCTGCAGGATTACTGGGAATCAACCACAGCAATGCTCTGCAGGATTACTGGGAATCACCCACAGCAATGCTGCGCAGGATTACTGGGAATCACCCAATGAGGTTTGTACCAACAGGGCCAGTGTAGTGCATCAGTGTGTATGGTGATAGGGGAGATCTGTGTTCTGTGTTAAGTATCGGTCTGTTTTCAGCTAAAACAGATAGCTAAATTTGATTATATTTCAACTTTGAAATAAAATGCTGAATATATTTGACAATATGATTTGAAACAAATTGGGTCAATTCATACTCATAGAATAAAAAATTTAAAAAATGAATGTGTGTGCATCCAATTGAGGTGAAATAACAAATCCACAATTGAAGCTGGTGGCTTCCTGTTTTGTACAACTTGATCCCTCCACTCTGGCTAATCTGGCTAATCAACCAATCTGAGTCTTTGGCTGTAAACCTTCCTGGTTCAGTTACACAGGTAAGCGATGGCAGGGAACGGCTGTTAGAAGGCGATTAGAATTGGATCAGGCACAAAGAAACAGGAAATGCAGGAAGGGGACAGGAAGTGCAGGCAGGAGACAGGAAGTACAGTCCTGAGCCGGCAGCGCTGTACTCTACCTGGTGCCGGATGTGCGAGTTCCGTCGTCCGCGGCTACGAGCGATGAAGAGAGAGAGAGAGAGAGAGAGAGAGAGAGAGCACAAGAGGAAAAACAAAGAGGTGAAACCACAATCACACACTCCCCGCCTCCAAAAAGCCACCGCCCCCCCAAGTGGGTTGTAGCGATCCCTTACCCGCTGCGAATATAACGCTGTCTTCAAGCAGGGGGATGTAGGGGTGAAAGGGGTCACTAGAGAGGACATTCTCCCTTATCTGCCTGTGTCTGTTCATTCTCTGAATCTTGAACAGTCTGGGCCGAATTCTAATGGCAGCGCCTTCCCCTCTTGGTGAGTTCCTGTCAGCTGCGCACCACAGGGGACGTGTAAACCCCTCACACCACCCCCCCGCCCCCCACAGCTCACCCCCCACGGCTGTCAGTTATATCGCATATCCTGTATTTGCGCTGACGGTCCTTATTTCCCCGTGTTTGAAGACATAGCGTTAGCGTTGAAGACAGAGCTGAAACTCGCTGGTACGCAGGAAGCGTTTTGATCCAGTTTTGGGAAAGCCAGAGGGGAAACAGGGCCACAGTAAGGGATGGGGAGAGGTCAGAGAGGGGGACTCAGTTCAGTACCTGGACAAACGACTCCAAATCGCCATTAAACAACTTAGCGTTAAATATGGAGCGAGGCCTAGGCTTCCGCGCTTTCTGGGGTTTTGGGGGCAGGCTAGGAGGCCTATGGGAATGGGAAAAGGTGTAACTCACACCCGGTTAGAGCACAAGCAACCCCATCCCTCCACACTGTTGGATATTCTTCTATACATCATACTCAAGCATTCTTTTAAAGCAACAAGAGGCTTTTGTGTGTAAACACACAGGACATGGTTCCCTGGCTGAACAGAGCAAGTTATTTTTTTTGGGGGGGGGGGTGTGTGGGATTACCCGGGACGGTGTCCTCTGTGACAAGGACGTCTGGAACCAGGCCCAGCGAGCAGCTCTGCTGTGGCTGCTGCCGAGATCCGTGTGTCCGATAACCCACCTTTCACTTCCACCCCATGGGTCAAAGGTCACGGAAATGCCAACCGCTCTGGGGGCTCATCAGCCACCAGGCAAATAGGTGTGGGACAGGGGTGAGGGGAGGGGTTTGTGCAATCAAACTGGCAGTATGTCCACCCCCCCCCCCCCCCCCACTCTCACACACACCTACACCCACACACTTCATTACACAGGAGGCTTTGTGTCAAAACAGGTAAAAGAAAAATGCTGATGCCAAAGCGAGGTACACTGCTTAAGGATCCAGCACAAACAAGCAACAGATCTAATAAAACGGCACACAGCAGAATTATCTGTTATCTGTGAAATACGGCTAAATAATTACACACAAATCTGATCTGCCTGTCATCGTCATTCAATAATTTTTTTCTTTTTCTCCCCATTCTATTATCCATTTACATATAAGCTTGTTGATCACTCCTACTGTTTACATACAAAGTGTTCAAGTCTGAGCTAAAAAAATCGAACTACCATTCCTGCAGTGCAGTGCGCTTATGACACCGAGAGCAGAGGCCGCTGGGAAGTGGAATTTTACCTCAGCGTGCCGTGCCGGCTGTACGGCCACATCAAAGCAGCGGGGGAGTCAGGAACATCTGCTCAGCTCTCTTTGTGTCAGAAAGTTGACAACAGCACAGTGTGTGGCTCCTACTTTTTCTTTGTACTAATTCCCAGTGGCCAGTGCTGGTGGGTATTACGGGTCTTACACACTGGGGGACAGGGCAGACTGACTATGAGCCTCTGTATCTGACACTGTGCTGAAGTTGTGAGGACCTGTGTGAATTGGAATGAAAGGAGTAGACTCCTCCTACCTGGTGGTCATGTACTCGGGACGGTGACCTGTGGAGGAAGAAGAGGAGAAGGAGGGGTGTGAGACGGAGCGGAAGAGCGGGTACGCACCCTGTAGCATTGTGTGCACACGCTCAGTAAAGCGTGTGGTCTGCCATCTGCCTGCATCCTACACACACGCACACACACAGGCACGCATGCATGCACGTACACACAAATGCACCCACAACAACACACACATATACAAACACACAGACATGAACACATGTGCACACACAAACACGAACACACAGACACAAACACAAGCACACACAACCACAAACAGACACACAAAACGCACACGCACGCACGCACGCACGCACGCACGCACGCACGCACGCACGCACGCACGCACGCACGCACGCACACACACACACACGGGCACACACATGTTCTTTCTCACACACACAAGCCCCCACAATCACTGCAGCTAGTAGAGTTCTAAAACACTAAAAGACACAAAGACACAAACCGCTGACCATCTGCTGACAGCAGGAACAAGATGGCACTTGTCAGGGCGAACTAAAGGCGGGCCGAGCTTCACACATTGTCTCTCCCCTCTGTGTTCAGCATTTGGTTGAGAACACAAAGGTTGCCAGTCAAAGGCCCGGGTAATTAAACCGCTGCTTCTTTTATCACTCTGAGCAACTGACAGCTTTTACGGGGACCACCCAGGAAGCACTCGCTATTGTTACTGCTGCTGCAGAGGTGGGGTGTGTTCATGGTGCAAATAATGCCGCTCTCACAATACCATAGATAGCGTAGACCAGACAAGCAGCTCTGCGTTCTTAACGCCAAAAGTTCCATCTCCCAACTGTTGAATTTGAAAGCTGCCAGTGATAAATTAATTAAGGGGAGCGCACAATCACAGTACTGCGGCACCGGTTGTCCTCTAGTGTAAAACAACGACGGAAACTGCCGTTACCAACTGGGAGCTCCTGTAGTTAAGAAGCGGAGAGGACAGAAGGAACGCGGGAGCTGAGTATCTAGCGAGTGTTTAGACTCTGTGGTGATGCACACGGTGGGGGTGTTGGGGGAGGGGGTGGGGGGGGTACACGGGGCTGAGGGTCATCATTACCATCCCCCAGTGTCCTCTTCAGCAGGTCGTGCTTGGCTTGCAGCTTGGAGATGAGATTGCTGCCCTCCAGGTACTCGCGAAATTTCTGCGGAGAATTGGGAGTAATTAGGTTCCGTGATTAGAAGATGAGCGATCGCGGCGCGCCTCTCACCGATTGCTGATAAGCAGCTGAAGGACAAAAGAAAGGGTGCGGTGGGGGGGGGGGGGGGTCTGTCTCTCGGAAACTGACTACAGTAATTATGTTACCTCCGTCAGTGCTGAGAAGCGTTTTCGCTCTCACACTGCACTGCTGTCATATCCTCTCTAACACATCCTTCTGCCGATACATTTACAGGGTGTTGTTGAGGCGACATCTCTGTCACATTTTCCATTCATATGTACTCAAGCCACTCGTGTTTTCCCATGCGTATGGTATTTACGCCATCAGTTCTGAAGACATGAATACAATCCAATCCAAAATTACTACCACAGCATGTAAATTATGGCCAGGATAATAACTCCCATACAGCATAGTCATTATAAAGACCATACTGCATGTCCTACATGCCAACAATAAAACCTAGTTGAATATCAAATAGTAATAATAGTAAGTATAATAGTAAGTACAGTAATAAAGACTAAACTAACTAGCTAACACATTAAATTGAGGCATTTAGTAGAAGCACTTATCCAGTGCATACATAAAGGTTTAGGTAACAGGCAGATCTGATTCCAAGTTAACAGTCTCACAACCGGTAGTTGTAGTCAAAGCATAAACCTCCAAAATAAATCGAAGGGACACAGTAGCGCAAGAGGGAAATTGAGGTAGTGCTTGAAGCAGCAGATGGGTTTGGGGATTTAGGGTTAGAAGCAGCACAGCTAGGGTTAGTAATCATGTGATAAAGGCTCAGTGTTCAGCGTTAGTTGTTTCCTGTGGAGGAGGATAGAGAGCGACTCCGCTGCCCTGACTGCAGTGGGGAGCACGTTCCACCACTGGGGGGCTGTAGTAGAGAAGAGATATGACCGGTAGGATGCCCCCTTAGGGAGGGGACTGTAAGGAGATTAGAGGATGCGGGGCAGAGAGATCTGTTTTCTGTGGTCATCTTGTGATTTAATACATTTTTTTTTTAAATTAGTTTTTATTTTCATTTTTTTTATTTTTTTATTCTTTACAACCGATTGTAATGTTTATTGTCTCTCCATGATTCTTTTAACTCTGTTTTATTGCTGTAAAGTGTATTGAGACACCCTGGTGTGATTTTGCACTTTAAATAAACTTTGATTGATTGATTGATTGATTGAAGACACAAAAGCTTTTCGCCCCATACCTGGAGAAACATTCAGTCTCCTGACCGCCATCCCTAACGGAACTCTGCTGCACTTCACAGGAAGTGCCAGCGGGGGGGGGGGGGGGGGCTCACCATGAAGTAGAACTGCTCCGTCTCCTGCTGATTGGCCCTGCGCTTGGCCATGCTGGGCTTGCTGAGGTAGGTCTCGGACACGGCCGACTTGACCGACTCGGTGGAGCGGCTGTGGTGGAAGCACTCGGACACGTCGTAGTCCTCGATGGTCACCATGTCCTGAAGAGTGGTCAGCGTGGCCTCCGAGGTCTTCTTCACCTGCAGGGGACGGGAGGAGGGGCGGTTAGGCGCATCTGCGGGCCTTTGGGCTGGCTAAAATTTAGACACCACGGCGGATTAATGGTACCCGTCTGCCAATAAATTGACTTTAGTGCTTAAAAAATGTTCCCCTCTGCTATCTTCTGCCCTATCATGAAAACATTTGGAATCTCTACCCTCGCTGTGTAACATTTTAATTTAAACCACAACAGATTAGGCTGTACCCAAAGACTTGGAAGACCCCACAGGGGAAGGAGGAGGGAGGGATGGTGCCCTGTGGAAGGGTTTTAGGAGCTGTTTCCTGAGGGTCCCCATCTTCTCAGACTGGAGAAGATGAATCCCAGTAGGTTGTAAAATTGGGGAGGGGGCGTATAGATATGCTGAACCCGCCATGCCAGAACGGCGCTTAATTACCTTACAGTCCCGTCTAACCCGAAGTTAAGCGAAGCCGAGAGGGTACTGATGCCACCGCTAACACGCGTGCATGGCGTAAGGGGTGGGGAGCGGAGGGGAGAGGATGGGGTCGCGTGTGTCCGGCACCCGCTGGAAAGACGGCAGGGGGGCCAGCTTCTGGAACGGACGTGCGAGAGGGAGAGGGAGCGAGGCGTGCCGCCCCCGCCCTGTCGCAGAAACCCCACGGTCACAAAAAAAAAAGCGTGCTCATCCACCTAAGTGCATCCACTCCGGAGTCGACCGGAGACGGTATTTACACTCTGTGACACGGCTATAAAAGCCACGAATAAACAACAGCAGCAGCCCACAGAGCGAGAGCAACCTCAGTCTGAGCACCGGCGAGGTCTTCTACACGCGTTTAACCATCACACAGACCAGGGCTCATCGCTCAACTCCGCGCTGCACCCTGCACACCGACAGGGCAAGTACAGACTTCTGCCCTGTGACTCATCTCCGCTCGACGATGCTACGGCGTAAACTCAGTCAGCTCTTTCGCTCCTGTGAGTCTCTCGAGGTCTGGTGACAGTGTGCGGAATGGCACTGAGCCCTTCGGTAAAGCGTGGAAGTCCCTCCAGTTGTATCTAAGCAGGGAAAGACCCATTAAAAAACAGCTGCTAAAAGATAAGGCTGCAGATCAAGATGAGACTAATGGAAGTGCGTGCGTGTGAGGATACAGGAATTCTGGGTAATTGGCCTCCTTTTTCTAAACACAAAGACTAAACTGAAGGGTTGTAAAGGAACGGCCCAAAATTTAAAAAAATATAAACAGTCGTTATCCTGAGCCAGAGAAAAAATCACTTTGCTTTTAAGAGTTCACACTCATGCGGTGACATGTTATTTCTCTGGATTAAGTATACGGCGTATATCGGCGTATATCTAGCAGTTTTAATGGGGAAACAAAGAAAAACATCATATTATGCCCAACTATTCCCGGCTAGATGGGTTAAGAGAAAGATCTAGAATTGAAAATGCGATTCAACATCTGTGGCAAACGCCTTCAAACGTCATTGTGCTACTCTCCATGTTACCATGGACTCATCCCAGGGACTGTACCATTGTCTGTTGTGGGGAGGGGTGGGGTTTGAAGGGGGGATGATCACAAGGACTTTAGTTCCTTCTCTGTGGAAGGTGTCAGTGCGAATGGAGACTGTGATTTAGTCTTACCTCAGACTGTAAGCAGTCAGGACAGTAAACTGACCATACAGGTGTGTTACAGCAACCCCCCTCCTAATCCTAACACCCCCCTAACACCCCACATTAACAGATACCACCCCCCTGTCCACCCCCCAGCCCACACTCTGGGGTGCCCAATACGAAGGCCTGCACCCACGGCGGGACGCACGCTTTCCAGAGCAGGCAGCTGTCATCCCGCTGAGCAGAGACCTTATCAGGCTGGAAAAAGGGCTCCCGGCAAAAAGCTGTTAAAACACCATCAATTATTCAGGGAACAACTAGTTACCAGCGCGGGCTGCTGGAGTCAGTCATGCAGCAGCTTTCACGCGGGGTCCTCGATAACGTGTGTGCCCCTGAGCAGAGAGACCCCGGGCCCCTGTGTCAAAAGACTCGGCTCGGCAAGGCACGGCACGGCTCAGCACGCCTCCCTGCTCGCACACGGACAGCAGAGGGGCGTGGCCCATCACTTACTCGCATAGAATTTAAACGGTTAACAGGACGTGAAGTTAAAGCTGGAGTACGCAACTTTCTCAACGGCCGCATATATCGTCAAAACATTTCAGTCATAACATCCCTTTGCCCTGCCCACAGAGAAAGAGACCACATCCCCACCCCAAAAGCTTCCACAAACCTCATTGAGAACGTGCAACTGGGCCTATACCTTTGATCGCTTCCCTTCATGAGTCACTTTGCTTTGAAAACAAAAATGTGTGCCGCATCGCTGGTTTCAGAATGCAGAATTTGAGGGTATAAACACAGTGTATGGTGCTGGATTTCTCTCACAACAGTTCTTTCTACGACTGCTATCAACTAAGCATGACCGTTCCCTGATATTTTTCCAAAAAAAAAGAAAATACACCTACACCTCTATGGAAGCCAAGGAAGTGGGAGGAAAGCGCGACCCCGCGATAGACCACCCCGCTTTGGGAGAAGAAGCACCCCGGGGAGGGGTAGAGGGGCAGAGGGGAGAGAGGGAGAGGGGAGAGGGGAGAGAGAAGAGGGGGAGAGAGGAGAGGGGGAGAGCAAAAAAAAGAATGAAAGAAAAGAAAAAAGAATGAAAGCAAAGAAAATCTGAGATCCTCCTATCCATCTCAAACACAGGGGATACATGGACATGTCTGTTTATGACCTTTCACTTCACAAACGTGTGCGAATAACTCCCGAGCTGTCAGCTGACTAATACAGTACAATAAAAGCCGCAGGGGGAATCTGCTATCTCCACGAGCTCATCAGCGCAAGCAGATAAGCACACCCAAGTCTCAACACTATCACAGAGTTAAACCAGCCACCACATTTCTCACTGAGAATCTCACGAGGAGATGAGGTGAGACGTGAGAGGAAAGTTTCAGAGCCAGACTGATGGACGTGATGTTGCCCCTCAAAGGGGGGTGGGGCGGGGGTGGAGTGGGTGAGTCATTTCCTCTCAGTCTCTCGGTATCTCTTAGCCTTATTGAGAGAGCGCCTGGGCACGCCAACCCGAGTCAGATTAAAACGGACCGACTTTGGCAGGAGTCAGATTAAAAAGCATCGGCCTCCTCGGGGCACGGATGACACGATGCCAGGTTTGAGACGTGGAAAGTCAAAGAGGACGCAAGGTGCCGCCAAACGGAGCTCATGAGGCAACTATTAAGCACAGAGCCCTGAAAGATTGATCACCCTGATGATTATCTCTCCCCAACTGAGTCAAACCAAATGCTAACATAAAAAAAAAAGAAAAGCATATTTACTGATTTAAATGATGTTATGAGGAAATTAATGAATAATACAGACACTGTGATGGCTGGGACAGCCTATGCGCTGTTGACGGTGTTGTTTCCTTTGGCCATAAAGGATCGCAGTGAATATCTGCACAGCAGGTAAGGCCACAGACACAAAGACGTCTTATCCCCCCAGATGTACGTACATACGGTCGCAATTTTCCAAGGAGGCGATCTGCCCTCAAACATGTGCGTTCCAGATCATTAAATGCACCTTTACAGCTCAAAGGAGCTCAAATTCGCACCGCACGGCATCCACAGCGCCGACCAGAACCGCTTACAGGCCGGTTTCATTACGCAGAATTCAGGCTCTGGTGTGTCTCAGCCGAGTGCTCATGAACTATGCGCAATTAACAAATCGAAATTATGGATAGAAAACATATTCGCCGTCCTTCTTTGAAATTATAGTCGGGGCACAGGCTCTGAAAACTTTAAAAGTTGCTGGAGAGCCTGATCTTTGAGGAAGGAGCTGGTTCCGCCAAACAAGCAACACCGGTCTGTTCCTGAAGGGGGCGCTCACCTCTTCGTTCTCTATCTTGAGCGTGGCGAGGCGGGACTGCAGCTGCTGGAACCTCAGCATGAGCTCTGCCTGCACTGGGGGCTGCGCTGTGATCTGGCACACCTGACAAGGGGAGGAGCAACACGTCACCTGACAGGAAATCGCAAGTCAGCTGACAGAACCACACAGTTTCACGTTAGGGTAAAACCACATTTCTCTAAGCCTGAAACGGCCATCATTTCACTGATAATATATTCAGACGTGATGTCACTCACAGGAAGAGCCAGGTTTGGAATGAAATCCCCCGACACCTCAATAAACACAAAAAATGAGCGCCATTTACACCCACCACAGAAATAGGCAACAATTTAAAAATAAATAAGTAAATAAATAAAAGTTTGTCCCGTCAGTCACTGTACTGCGTTTGTCTCACCTCGTCCCCCATGTGGGACTGGTATTCGAATTTGACGGGCGGGCAGAAGGCCGTGGGGTACATCTCCATGAACCTCTGGCGGTCGCTTCGGGGGTCCAGGCTGTCCACGGCGTTCTCCATGATGTCCAGCCCCTCGTGCCGCGAGGTCTCCAGGTTGTACTCGGCCGAGAGGTAAGTGCGCAGCGACCGGTTCAAGCTGGCGTGATACCCCAGATCACAGCACTGCCCGTCAAAACAAACAGCAAGACCTACTGTTTAACACAAACACACCTGCGGGTATCAAGGCATACCGCCAAAAACATTTTCTGATAACCTGTACCTGGTTACCTGTAATTTTAAGGTAGTGTTCCAATATGGAGCTGTCTTTCTACCCGGTCCCCAAAAAATCTACAAAACTCACAAGCCCCAATTACAAAGCTCAACTCTCAGTCTCTTAGTAGCGGACAGACAAAACAAGAATAACCATGGAAACAGATATAAAATCCACACTCTTCCCTTGCGCTGATTTTCGGAAGGGAGAGAACGGTTCGGTTTTAGACATGGTTAAAGCTAGGCCATTTCTCTTTCAGTGGCACGGGAGTACAGATTCCACCAAACAACCAATGCCCTGATGGGCCCTGGTAATGCTTGGAGGCAGTATGTTTTTTTTTGAGGTGAAAGTAATATTCCAGGTAGGGCCACCTTTATAAATAAATGATATTCAGCGCAGGTTGTGGAAGAGCTGCAGTAACAAAGCTCTTTTCTGAGAGCTCAGTATGTTTAGGGCCCAGGGGTGAAGCACTAGCAAAAGATATAAACAGTTCATAAAGTGGGTTTCTGGGGCAAGGTCTTATTTCTACACTTAAGCTAAAAATACATTTGCAAAAACATGAAATAATGGAAGATAGATCTTTATGTAACTGGATCCAGACCAACTCAAGAAATTTCACCAACCAACTAGCTTTTCAAAACTAAGATTTGTAATGTAAACTCCTGAAATTCTACCACAGTCTATGTCATAGCCACAGCCGCTATAAATAGTTTTTGTGTTTGTTACAGCCTTTAGCAGCAGCCCTGTGTGTTAAACACAGGGTGATTAAACTGACCCCCCCCCCCCAAAATGACAGTGGCCACATTAAATATGTATGTTTAATTTTAATTAGCGATGAAAAGCATTTTCCCCTCTCACATTAACATTGTGTGTTACAGTCAGGGTAACAGCAGCCCTGTGTGTTACAGTCAGAGTGACAGCAGCCCTGTGTGTTAGTCACAGAGTGACAGCAGCCCTGTGTGTTACAGTCACAGTGACAGCAGCCCTGTGTGTTAGTCACAGAGTGACAGCAGCCCTGTGTGTTACAGTCACAGAGTGACAGCAGCCCTGTGTGTTACAGTCACAGAGTGACAGCAGCCCTGTGTGTTACAGTCACAGAGTAACAGCAGCCCTGTGTGTTACAGTCACAGAGTGATAGCAGCCCTGTGTGTTACAGTCACAGAGTGACAGCAGCCCTGTGTGTTACAGTCACAGAGTAACAGCGGCCCTGTGTGTTACAGTCACAGAGTAACAGCGGCCCTGTGTGTTACAGTCACAGAGTGATAGCAGCCCTGTGTGTTACAGTCACAGAGTAACAGCAGCCCTGTGTGTTACAGTCACAGAGTGATAGCAGCCCTGTGTGTTACAGTCACAGAGTAATAGCAGCCCTGTGTGTTAGTCACAGAGTGATAGCAGCCCTGTGTGTTACAGTCAGAGTAACAGCAGCCCTGTGTGTTACAGTCAGAGTAACAGCAGCCCTGTGTGATACAGTCACGGAGTGATAGCAGCCCTGTGTGTTACAGTCACAGAGTGAGGGCAGTCCTGTGTGTTACAGTCACAGAGTGATAGCAGCCCTGTGTGTTACAGTCACAGAGTAACAGCGGCCCTGTGTGTTACAGTCACAGAGTGAGGGCAGTCCTGTGCGTTACAGTCACAGAGTGAGGGCAGTCCTGTGTGTTACAGTCACAGAGTGAGGGCAGTCCTGTGTGTTACAGTCACAGAGTGAGAGCAGTCCTGTGTGTTACAGTCACAGAGTGAGAGCAGTCCTGTGCGTTACAGTCACAGATGCCCCACAGTATCTCAGCTGCAGCCATTAGGGTGAGATCAGGCATTAAAGAACTGGCCTAGGTCTTTAACTCTTAAGTATGAAGTCTTATCTGGCCTCTTTCTCATCTGACACACTAATCTAAGGTTATTTCCACAGCCTGAGTTAAACAAGGATGGATAAATCCACAGTGTGACTGGACATTCTACCTCACAGTGTGGAATTTAACCTGAAATTCAATCCAATAAAGTATACGTATATAACAACTGATCAAGTTCTGGTTAATGTCTGTTGTCTTCCCCAAAGACAGTAATAAGGCATGGTCAAATTTCATGGGTCGACACATTAGAGCCTTTATAAGCACTTCATAAACATTCATAAACACTTACACCAGGTAAACAATAATAATAGGGCAAGCTATGTTATAATCCATGTGACATTATCACATCATATTGATTTTGTATGTTATGGTGCCACAGCGCTGCCACAATGTCGGCAAAACTTTACATTAAGTTGTACCTATACCTGTGTAGTTGTATTGTAACCAATTTGGTAACAAGAGGTTATTACTGAGTAACTCCAACGTAGGTAACATGGAACAACAGTTAGCAGTATTCATAATTACACGTTCATATTTTGAAATATTTTATTTACACTCATAGGCCTCATATTCATGATACACAACAAATTAAACTTGCCTGTTAATTTCACCATGTGTCTTGATGATATGGAATGATTTAATTTTAGCAGGAGAGATGTAACAGGGCTGGCCTTGATTCACATGTGTAATTAAGAATACCACTAACTGCTGTTCCATATTACCTACATTGGAGTTACTCAGTAATAACCTCTTGTTACCAAATTGGTTACAATTTAACTACATAGGTATAGGTGCATCTTAATGTAAAGTGTTACCCTTAAAGCAAAATTGAACTTTGGTAGAACTTTGGGTTGTGTAGTTACCTGGCCATGATATGAGTCCAAATGGTGGCGAAATATGTTGAAGGAGGCGGAGAAGCAGGAGGAGTTTCATTGTTTGTATTGACAGAATCCGCTTCGTTCGCGTTCGTATGCGTGCTAGACGTGTAATTTTGAGACCGTTTTAGCTGCCGTATAGAAGTGAATGGAGAGCGACAAATACCCTATTCTGGATTATCACCCCAGGGGAGCACAGAGCAACTAACGAACATATTTCGCCACCATTTGGACTCATATCATGGCCAGGTAACTACACAACCCAAAGTTCTACCAAAGTTCAGTTGTGCTTTAATGGCACTGAGTGACTATATTTACCCCCTGCTAAAGCAATTCTTTTTTGGCAGAGAAGGGTGTTTTTCCAAGATGTCAGTGACCCACAGAGCACACGTAGTCTCCCAGTGGTTTGAGGAGCATGACACTGATGTTACTCTTATGTCAGGGCCTTCTATGTCACCAGACCTCAACCCAATCGAGGGATTATGGAATATTCTGGATATACGCCCAAGACAGCATTCTCCACTTCCATAAACAAAGCGAGAGTAGATAGAAGCGCCCTGCAGAATCGCAGACAGTGGTTGACTCTAGGCCACGGGCTATACAAGGTGTACTGGCCACACGTGGCTACACGTGGACAAACACTCAGTTTATCTTGGTGTTTCCACTGTTTTTTTGCTTGCTACCTGCACAGTGTGCATATTTCTTCTCATAAGAGTGTTTGTATAAGAGAGCACAGTAAAGTACTATCAGTAAGGACTCAGTTTCCCAGCTCTCCGCTAAGCTCAGAAGTTAATTTCCAGATAAATAAATTACAGAGTGGCCCTTGAGCTTAAGTAAATTCTTACCAAAAATAAATCAGTCGACACATTTCTTCCCCCCAGGTACTTACATCAATTAAGTCAGACAAGTCGTGAATGTAATACTTGAAAACGGAGGAATTTGTAGCTTCCAAGGTGAGTAGGTACTCATTGCGGGATTTGATCGGACTTCAGCTTGTTCTCCGAGTACTTGGCCTGCCCGCTGACCAGGGAAAGAGAGGGAGAGAAGAAGTTTTGAAATTTAACAAGTAAAATAAAAAATAAAAAACATTGTTTGTCGACTGAGTGTACTTTTCTGTCTTAAAACGCCGCGCCCATTGGTGGCTTTGTGGCTCAATGATTGACAGACTCAGAGTGCAGACCAGTTTGCGACGTGTGGAAACAACACAAAGGGCAATAAAAAAAACTCCCACCGCACACTTTTTTTAACAGTCAAACCCCACTATTTTTCCACGATACTCTACAGCCACACTTTACTCACTTCCTCTGTGCCAGACATAGCACTCTCACCACAGACTCTGAACATTCACCAGATACTCAGCTCCATATTCTTAACACTAAAAGTCTCCCTGCAGTTGAAGCCAAGACATTCCAATTTCAGAAGACACGCATCGTCTCAAAATTAATTGATGGGTGGCGGTGGGTGAGGTTTACCTAGTACAATGCTGTGGTGATGGACAATCTGTGCTGCAATAGAGCAATACAAACACTTATCACCAGTCAGAACCTCACATAGTTAAAAAGCAGCGAGGACAACAGGAGGAACACGGGCGTATCTGAGTATCTGGTAATCTGGTAAGTCTAAAGAATCTTCGCTGCACTGACTGGTACAGTATAGTACAGTCACCGGTGGACTGTGACTCACACAACCAATTCCACATTTCAGTGTTTGCCCCCTCTCCTCCCCCCATTCAAACCCCCAGAATGCATTCCGGGAAGTGTTTGTGGAAGAGATGTTGCCTTGGCTTTTAAACTCATCGGTCACAGAGTTTAACAGAAAGCAGGCCCGGTAACAGCAAGCACAAAGCCTGTCCGTTTCTCAGGGCAAAAGCAAACAAGCTGCCTCTAAGATTTTACAGCAGTTTCCAGCCCGTTTTACTAGCAGGGTTGTGCTGAACGGCACAGAAGCCTGAATCTACTGAAAGATGACAGACGGACAAACATATGGACACTAATGCAAGTATAGGTGATCTGTTAGTGCTGTTGGGTAGCTCATATGAAATGCATAGACAAGGCCTTACATTGAGATGATGGTGATTATTAACTAAGGGAAATAAACAAGCAGGGATCCTAACTCCATGACCTTTTAGTGACACATTAAGGACAAATGTATGATCGTTAAATACATTTTTGTCGCAGTAGCCAGAGCTATTTTGGGCTTTAGCAGGGAAAGCGGAACTACAGTGCATTTTAGTTACAGAAGCACACTGATATTTCAACATCTGGTAGTAAGTGAAATGATCTTAGTCAGTTAGCATGAATGATGAATGCATTTTTCTTGCTGTAAATTATTATTAGATTTATTTTTTCCACTTGCGCAATTTTCAGACTTTTGAAGGACAGCGGGATATGTGGGGACTTCCCATGACTTTTCAGATTGGGAATATTTTCAAGGATGTTCAGTTACTGCGGGAACCCCCCCCCCCCCCCCGAAACGGGCTGACCGCGTGATCGCCCGGAAGCGTACCTTCTCCTTCATCTTCTCGATCTTCTTTACGGAGCTGCGTCTCTGGTGTTTGTCCTCGGCGCGGACGTGGAAGACGGGGTCGGCCGAGCGGCCGATCTGCTTCTCCTCCTGCTTCTCCGCCTCCTTCAGCTTGCACTCTGCGCTCAGGCTCTCCGTGTGGTACATGTGGTAGGTCTTCATCACCTGCGAGCCAGCCGCAGAGGGGTCAAAGGTCATGGCTAACCCATAGCTTCCTTCTACCCTCTCTACAATCAAAACCAGTTACTGACTTCTATCTACAAGGTAAACCCTACACAGCACAGAAAAAAATGTACTTTCTTTTTTATAAAACAAGCTGCTTTAAAAACCCACAATGGACTGCAGTGGCACTTTGCATTGAGCATATTGCATTGAGTTTGAAATACTATCTTTAAAGGATGCTAAACCGTTGGTGGGGATTACCATCACACTCAGAGGATGACAATACCACACATGGGATGAGACATGCCAGAAATACTGCCTTTAATGGGGAGCAGAGTGACTTCTAAAAAGCCGCAAAAAAAAAAGAAGAAATCCAATCATCTCTCAGTGAC
The DNA here is from genome assembly GCA_029718625.1 of Synaphobranchus kaupii. Classification (NCBI taxonomy): domain Eukaryota; kingdom Metazoa; phylum Chordata; class Actinopteri; order Anguilliformes; family Synaphobranchidae; genus Synaphobranchus; species Synaphobranchus kaupii. The sequence continues at coordinate 10,710,316 of CM056377.1, read as the reverse complement.
CACAGGCCCAGAGCCACCGCCGTCTGGTTGGCAGGTGTTGACAGACCGACAGACTGAACCACTCGCGCACCCCGTTCCTCGCCTTTGAAGTTAAGCGCAATGATGGCCAAGCCCTGGCTCTCGGATTCCACAAAAGAGCCATTTCTTGTTAAAAAAAACCGAAACAAAAAAAAACGAGAAATATTACTTTCCGGAAGAACCCGCCTGTCATCTCTCTGAGACACTGACATCAGAGGGGAACCCCATTATTCACTTTCAAATTACTTCCACAAACGTTATCACTGCCAGGAAGGCAGCTCATAGCACGTAACAGAAGCGTACTGTGATTTGGAGACAGCCGAATGGGATTGGAGTCGAGCGAATGGCGTTATTTTAACGCACGAAAAAAATAAAATAAAAACCCTGGATGATAAGAACACTGCGTGAATACAACCCCGCTCATCCCCTTCTCTTCCACACAGAAGGCCGAGAGACACGTCTTTTGACGAGTTTTCCCCTCTCCCAATGGGGCTCCTTTGGCTGCACTTTGTGTGAACCTGGGAAGTGAAAATATCATAATGGCTTCACACCTGCTCCTTTTCTCCCTCACATTTCTGCCCTGGGGGAGAATGCACAATTCACCAAGTCTGCCAAAAGAATTTAGGAAAAGCCTACAGCCTCACAGGCTGCTGAGCGGCTTGGCCGTCAAAGGCGCCAGCCACGCCCACAGGCCGGGCCCTAGAGCGTACAGTACAAGTCGCAAGCCCAGACACGGGCTAAGTCATTAGCCGACTCTGACCGAGACTCTCCTGAGGCAACATAAAACGATTTCGTTTTTATATTACTTTCATTGTTTGTTTTGTTTTTTTGTCATTCATTTTTTCATCTTTCTCCCTCTATTTTTATTATCGTTTTTTTTATGTAATGTCAGTAAATTTGAATCATTTTAATCATAAAATGAATACAGCACAAAGACAAAACGCTCTCAGATGATCTTAATTCTAAGATGCTTTTGGGAAACGGGGCCCACGTCGGTGCTAGCTCTTTCACGCGTGGCTAAGTATGGTGGAAAATAATGTGTACACCCTTTAGCTGCAGCGCTAACTGCGCAGGTTTACACAGCAAAGGGCTGGTGTGAGGATACAGCACGCCTGCTAACGCCACACAGGAGACAAAGGGCTGGAAATAAAAAAAATAAGTGCTACTTAGTGCCGTACTAATATCAGCAGCTGCTGCCACCTCAAACCTGGCCTGCAGAGGCACAGGGGTACTGGTGCTGTCAGAGGGACTACAGGCTCTGGTTCAGAAAAACAGCCTCACTGCCCGGCTATAGCTTCGACCAGGAAACCCTGACCGTACCGTGAATTAGCGAAAACTGTAATTATAAGGGGAATGGCAGTCCCCTCCGTCCCAGTCAAACGCAGCGTGCCTCTCGAACCGTGGATTTTCCAAAAATACATGAGGATACACATAAAGTACAGGAGAGGACCGTGCTTCTCTGCGGGCCCTTTTGTTTTTTCTTGCCGTTGACCGGAACCGCATAATTGGGACCGTAGCTCGGGCTGGCCGGACCCCGCTATGCATTTACTGGTCTGGAGCCTGGCGATGGTGTTGTTTACTCTTCTCTTTATAGAGGCACAGAATTAGCACAGCACCAGACCTGTTATTTTGCTGGCTTAAGGAGTCAGTGGAAACAAAATGGTGGCTTTCTGATGCAAGAGGCTTGAGATTTCCTGTGGGAAGGTGGTGTGTGTGTGTGGTGGGGGGGGGTGAGTCGATGCGCAGTGCTGGGAGCCTGACGCCATTTGAAACTGTTTGATTAAACCGGTCTCTGATGAGGCAGCTGTGCGTGACCCTTGACGATCGGCAAACGTCGCTGACACCAGTTAGCATCTGCGGGGCAAATTAGGTCAGGCAGTCGCTCTCCTGAGGCGCTTTACACATGATCCGAAAACTCACTGCCATCGACATTAATGCTGTGGATCTTAAGAAGAGTAACACCTGCTGGTGGCTTCGACTCTGTACCTGAATCAACCACCCGCACTATCAGTGGTATTCAGAGTCCTTTCATACAGGTGAGCTTTTACAGTGATGAACCTCACCACTGGTAAATAAAATGGCGGCTAACAGAGTGCAAAGAGTCCACAATTTGGACAGATTTGGGACGAAACTGTGAAAAGGCTGCATGTGGAACAAGGGACAAGGGTGCATCTATTTTGTTTTAGGCAGAAGGTCTGCTCCCGGAGACGGACTGTAGCATTGATTTGGTGAGGGAGGCTGTGGTTGCCAATTCCGGGCAACATTATCGGCAGCTACGTGAGTGTGGTGACATCATAATGTCTCTCACCATGGAAATACATCTGCGGTCACAGGTGGCCTTCCTCACATTCCTTCTGAGCTACTACCTGCTTTGCAGCAAAGTTGAAAAACACAAAAAACGTCGCCAATTCTACCCGCTTGACAAATATGGCTGCTGGATCTAGACCGGCTTTGACTTTGGATTTCACAAACGGAGTTCACAAACTGAACTTCAGCCTTCCCTTCTGAATGTTTACAGCGTTTGGCGGAAGGGGCTGGGTGACAAGCCGGTGAAGAGCAGGCAGCAGGCCGGCCTCCATACCGAGCGAGAGGTCAGGAGATGGAACGGAATCGCTGCATAAATCACGCCGAATAAATCAGGGGATTTATGGGAGGGGAAGGCTTGGATCCAAAGACGCGCTGGGCATGCTGGCGTACGTTTGCACGCGATTAGGGCCTCTGACACACCGGAAAATGTGAATCTCCGCCGGCCTTGCTCTCGGAACCTGACAGCGGCCATTAAAGCCGGGGAATTAACTATTGATTGGTAGTTTAGGCGTCCGGCCCCTGCCGAGGTCATAGATCACTCTGAGCGCCAACGGTGCGGGGGGGGGAGGTGAGATTTACAGGGGGGGGCCTCTTCGGTTCCGTTTCAGGGGCGATCTGGAGCCACATTATTAATGCGAGAGGCGCAGGTCTGCAGGCTCCCGCTGCCTCCGCGGAACGGTTCTGTGTTCCTCACGCTTATTAGCCTTTATTTATTCACAAGCTGCAGGGCTTTTAAGCCAGCGGTTCTGACAGCCGCGCATCTATTGAAGCTGAAGACAAAACTTTAATAAAAAGTCTGAAAAGTTGTGCGTTTTTTTTGGGAACGGCCGCGCCCCCCCTCCTCCCACTGTGCAGCTTGACAGTGTTTAGTGACATCGCTCGGACCCGCTACCAATTGTGTCAGCAACTCTGGAAAAAGGGGAAGAAACTAATGTGGATATTCTCATACTGCTCACTGTGGTGCACAACAGGACTCCATCAACAACAGAATCAATACCATAACATCATCTCCATACAATAGCATCATTAGCCGCAGTGCAGTAACATCAACTACATTACATTAGCATCATTAGCTACAGTACAATGGCATCATCAGCTACAGTATCATAAGAGTAAAGTCAACACTTACAGTGTAGAGCTCATTGAGGACTTTCATCAAGTCTTCCTGGAGCTGAAAGGTTATCTCTTTGCTCTGAAAATGTGTAAAAAAAAAGAAAAAGATTAACATAAGCACATGCTGTAGCAGTAAAACACATTCGGCATAACACATACAGGCACAGGACTGCCATTCATCACCCACTAACAAGCTTGGGAACATAAAGTTAGAGTATTCCTAATGGTCCTATTGGACAGCCGGAACTGTGTGGGACATATGGGCCTGCTGAAACGCTGTGCGCTCTGCTAATGGTCCTTATTTAATCGCAGGTATCCCCACACTGCGCCGCGCCATCTCCCGCATAATATATTGGCGGTACCGTGGGAATGCGCTTGTGTAAATCAGGCTTGGTGTGTAGGAAAGGGCTGGAAGGTGAAGGTAATGTCTGCTGCAGATAGTCACGCTCGTGTTTTACAGGGGAGGCCGTGTCTCCACTCGCTGGCCAAAGGGTCGAGTGTCCGTCAAGATAACGGCTGACCATGTCGGTCCGAGTCTACGGCTGCTCTCTGTCGGGACTGGCTGTGTGACGGGTCAGCCCCACTCAACATGCTGTCTTTCTAACCCAATTATTTGAGGATTAATCTCATTCTACAGGCGTTTCTCGGCGCTGTGAGTGGACCCTGAGAATCAACCATGATCTCTGATCTGATCATGGTCCATATATCATAACACGCACACACACACACACACACACACACACACACACACACACACACACACACACACACACACACACACACACACACACACACACACACACACACACACACACACACACACACACACACACACACACACACACACACACACACACACACACACACACACCATTCCCTGTGGCAGGGCAGGTGAGCAGGTGAACACTCAGGCCCAAGGCCCAGCCAGGGGTCCTGACCCGAAACAGTCGGGATTAAAACCATCGCATGCAGATCTCTGTTTGGAGTTGGTATTTGCTTTGTCCCCCTCAGGAGGTTAACCCCAGACGCACTCCTGCCCAAACTGGGCCATTTTACTTTCCTATTTAGAGTACATTGACAAATGGTCTTACTCTGTATAAATAGCACTAAGCAGCGTAAGCCAATTTAGGGTGCGCTTTGTGCCCACACGAACCATGGGGAGTGTTGAGGGAGGGGCTGGTCTGGGGGGGGGGGGGGGGGGGGGGGGGGGGGGGGGGTGATGGAGGAGCTCGTACTCGAGTGCCTGTCAAGACTTTTGCCACTTACACATCATGCAACCGGACACTTATCAGTGGTGCTGATAAGGCTGTCCCTTGGTCTAGAGAGAGGAGAATATTACAAGTAGCGCATTAGTGAACTTCACCTTTCTAAAGCCCCCCCTTAAAAAAGACCACACCCCCTTCAGAAAGACCACTTCTCCTTCGCTTCTACAATTTGCAATAGTCATCTGACAGCCAGCTTATTCTATCAGAGCACCGGCTCTGTTAGCCTTATGGAAAAAGAATATACTGCAGTATATTGTAAATACATCAAAAGTATTGTCACAATATATTTAAAATATAATGCAGTATATTACATTTCCATAAGGGTACTGAGTACACAGGAATGGTGATAAGCCACATAATGAAAATGCGATGCCTTGTTATTGAAACTGTCACTTTGTGATGAGGTCTGTTTGTCCTCTCTATTTCTCCTCCCAGGATCAATTACACTGCTGCATAACACTCAAAAAAGACATCTCCACCACTGGCAATACAAAATATTAAATATCAGGTGAGCCCTAAACAATCTGTGAAGCATTCAGTCTTTGGACTGTCTGTGACCAGGCAACAATAAAGGCTGATTACAGCGAATTTGCTAATATTAACTCATGTAAGCGGTCCCTCTCATCTGCCAAAACAAATCAATCCACAGCCAACAAAGACCACAACATGCACATTAAGGGACAGTATAAAAGTGGCACACATCTCAATAAACCTGTTAAGTCACTTGCACTGTATTGCTACACTTAGTGGCTTCCTCATTCATGAAAGTGTCATTTGGTGTCAGTCAGATAATTTTATAGTATTCTCAAGAAAGTATTGAGAGAAACACCAATTCACTTTATAGGTTGTCAAGAAAACTTAACAACAGTCACCACCTTGCCCACCCCCCTCTCTCCTGCGTCAGAGAATAATCAATGTCCCATAATGCACTGAGGAGAGAGTTGAGCAGGGAGTCTGCTGGGAGTAAACGCTGGTATCGCTCACAGAGAAAAGAGCCGCTGTCGTTCGTCAGTTCCAGCGGCTGTCAGCGAGCTTCGTCGTGCGGACCTGGAAAAGTTCCAGGGCCCAATTAAAAAGCCTTCCCTCCCCAGGAATGTCGGGGCGCCCGGCAGTCAGCCTGTGAGGGAACGCGATCATGGAAGACCGACGAATCGGGATGGCTGCCCGCCCCCCCCCGATCTCTCCGGTGACCGCAACCGAGGCGACGGCCGAACACAGAGAATCTTGCATGGGGTCTTAAAGACAGGAATACAGTAATATACTACCAGAGTACAGAAGATTCAGACGAATATACTAACAGAGTACAGAGGCTTCAGATCATTGCTGTGATGGGCAGCGCTGGCCCAATGTCAGAGTTTAATTTACAGACCCTTCTTTTCGATCAGCAGAACGCTGAGCGGCGTCGTGAATAACTCTGATTTATTAGTCTATTATTCGCACACGGTTAGGCTGTGCACCGTTTTCCCTGTTGGCCACACGCCGTAAAGGCTGAACGGGCCCAAAGGGACCGCTGGCTTTTAATGGGGATTACTTCATCCCCGCTCTCAGCGGGAGGGGGCGTGTTTATGTAATCGAGGCCCCGGCACAGCCGCGCACTGCCGCACGCCGTATTTCCCCAGAGGGCCTGTCTGACAGAGTCACCTGACACCTGAGGTCTCTCGGCATGATAAACAGCGACTAACAGGAAACGGCGTGACCCGAGTAATGCACGTCGGGACGTCAGGTCAGTGAATGCACAACCTGTATAAAGTGCGCTAATCAAAATCGGGTGTCGGAACGTTTAAGCTTCGCTAAATCAAACGGGCGCAACAGGGGGCTCGCGCGCTGCCACTTCCCCAGTCCGCCGCGCCACACAAGACCCCGCCCGCAGAGAAGCGCACGTTTAACGCAGGAGAGGCGCCGACTGTGAACTTTTAAGTGGCCGCTCTGTGAATAAAACATTTAACGGCGTTTGTAGCGAGTCGTGTTGGTTACGTAACACACCGTCGCCGCGGGATTCGCTAATTGCGCTCTGAATATTCAATAATGTTCATTAATATAATATCATGAACTTCAACAGGAATTCCGCCAGCCCGGCCAACCTACAAATGAATAAACATAGTGTCATGCAGACGGTACAACCGTACCACATATACTAGGTATGCAGCAACAGATAATGGTATTCACAGAACAAATGTGTCCTTTTAAATGTCCTTCGGCTGTGTGGATGGGGTCCCTTGGCGGCCATGACACAAAGCTTTCATCCCTTCAAAAAGTCACTCTGCCATCTGAAATGTAGCATAAATAAACCAGGGCCACGGTAAAGAAAGAGCAAGCAATAAATAATACAAACAAAATTCATGGGATTATTCCTGCCTCTCGCCCAATGCATGCTGGGATATGCTCCAGCCGCCCCGCAAACCTGACCAGAAATAAGCGGGTTAGATAATGGAAGGGTTGCTGCGGTTCTTGTTCTTGTAATTGCCACCCTATTTTGTAAAATCTCCTTCAGTGCATATGAACTTATGGAATAATAACTGTCCCAAGTTTCTGAGGTCTTCCACACGCTGTCACATTAAGGCACAAACATCTGCTCTCAATCAAACTGGAGAGGTAGAAGTAAGAAATGCACACTCATCACGGAATCATATAGGTCATAATATGGGTCAAAAATAAGAATACTCCATCTCCCATGGTGCATTGCCTCTATTTGAGGGCTTGAGTAAAAACTCAAAAAGACGCAGAGGAAAGGAGAAACAAACAGGGGTCTTTGATGGAAATGACATAACTCACAGCTGTCTCCTCCTCACAGGTGAAAACGACCTGTAGTAACCCAGGGATTTTTAAACGAGCGGGTAATGTACTGACATAATGCTGGGATCAAAGAGGCCGAGAACCACTAATTATATGGTGCTACTCCTTTCAAACACACTCACACACACACACACCTACACGCACGTACACACGCAGACACACTCACACACTCCAGTCTCACACGCGCACACACGCGACTTTCCATTCCACTAAATGCCACTCTGAAATGCGGGGGGAGACACACACACACACACACACTCAGCAGTGTTGACATGCGGTAGAACTGAAACAAAGCTGTGTTTACGGTCGCATTTTTTTCCAGTTTGGCGGCGGCGCATGAAAACGTGGGGCTGCGGCGAAAGGAGAAGGGCCGGTCAGCTGTGACCTCGTCCGAGCTCGAGAGCGCTTCGCCTCCTCTCGTAAATTCGGCCGACGCCCCGGGCACTGACCGCACGCGCTGGCCCTGTTTGAACCCAGCAGTGCCTGCATTTGGTCCCGTGACTCACGCTATGAAAAGATTCCCTCCTGCGGCGGACAGCGGGAGGCCAGTGCAAGTGAGACCCTCAGCGACTGCAACACATGGAACCTCATGCAAATAGGGACTAGGCGCCGGACTGCTTAGTTCTCCTGAGCACATCTTCAATGCATGTGTACATAAACACAGCAAAACAAGCACCCATACTAATGAAGCTGGCTTTTTATGACGGCTGGCAGAGAAGCTCATTTAATTTAGGGCCCCTGCAGAAACTTGAAAGCGTACTGGATCCAGGGGTAGTTCAATCCTGAACATTTCCACCAGTTCCCTGGTCACTTCACCTCTGCTTTACCTCAGGAGGCGTGGCCTGTGGTACCTGGCCCCACCCCCTGTCCTGCCCACTAATTCCTGGGTAACTCTCTCCAGTAGTGTGTTAGTGTGGGCCAGTGTTGTTCACAGTCATACACCTTCATCAGTCCCTCCTCCTCCTCCTCCTCCTCCTCCCCCATTCCCAAAAAGCTCCATTACACTGTTACACTCAGTACTGTTACAGGCAAACCCTTATGCTGTTACACTCAGGACTGTTACAGGCAAACCCTTATGCTGTTACACTCAGTACTGTTACAGGCAAACCCTTATGCTGTTATACTCAGTACTGTTACAGGCAAACCCTTATGCTGTTATACTCAGTACTGTTACACACAAACCCTTATGCTGTTATACTCAGTACTGTTACACACAAACCCTTATGCTGTTATACTCAGTACTGTTACAGGCAAACCCTTATGCTGTTATACTCAGTACTGTTACAGGCAAACCCTTATGCTGTTATACTCAGTACGGTTACACACAAACCCTTATGCTGTTATACTCAGTACTGTTACACACAAACCCTTATGCTGTTATACTCAGTACTGTTACACACAAACCCTTATGCTGTTATACTCAGTACTGTTACACACAAACCCTTATGCTGTTATACTCAGTACTGTTACACACAAACCCTTATGCTGTTACACTCAGTACTGTTACACACAAACCCTTATGCTGTTATACTTAGTACTGTTACACACAAACCCTTATGCTGTTACACTCAGTACTGTTACACACAAACCCTTATGCTGTTATACTTAGTACTGTTACACACAAACCCTTATGCTGTTATACTCAGTACTGTTACACACAAACCCTTATGCTGTTACACTCAGTACTGTTACACACAAACCCTTATGCTGTTATACTTAGTACTGTTACACACAAACCCTTATGCTGTTATACTCAGTACTGTTACACACAAACCCTTATGCTGTTATACTCAGTACTGTTACACACAAACCCTTATGCTGTTGTACCACCACATGCTTCGTGCTTCCCAGGCACTCAAAACACATGAGACAACTCAACCGGCAGTCTGTGATTTCCTACCGTTTGTCATTTAATCCTATTTGTAGAACATACCAAAGGCTGTGTGGTATGAAGTGCATTAAAGGCTGGGTGAACGGCTGAGATAATAACCCAGCACTGAAACTTGAAGAGCCCCAGACTACAAGCAACATGAGGTTGGGTTGGGGGGCGGGAGCGCACGTAGCCCCCGGCCCACATGTGGCCCTGTTATGTGAGCCGTCCCTCTTACGAGCGGACGAGAGAGACGGGAGCAATCACGGGATCCCTTTGTTTCCCCCCCCCGACATCAACAGTACGTCAGCTGGGCTTGATCTCACCGCCAAACGCCAGGACTCTGCGGCGAAAACCCCTGCGAGCGCTTCAGTTCACATTTAAAAAAAAACAGTTGAAACAGACCGCAAAGCATTCCCCCCCACAACTAGAACCATCTCCAGTCTGTAATCTAGCGTTGCGGTGGGGGGCACATGTATGCCTGGCGCATCAGAGCCATAATCTTTTTTGGGAGTTGTCCTCTGAAGACGTGCAGCGTGGCTTAGCGCTGCTCACCACAGACTCAGGCTAAATGGGAGAGAGAGCGCACATCGCGACTACTGTGGAGCCAGGGGTCCCTCTTCCAAACAGACTCACTACTCAGCTAGGGAGCGTTATACACCACAGACCCCTGCTCCACCTCAACAGTCCGCTAGCGTGGCGACCCATTGCTAAAACACCACACGGACATAACCATGCAAAGTGGAGTGCATATGCGCTGGTACATGGCGGGGTAGAGACATAACTCTCCCAAGCGAGTTCTTGTGGCTGTGTGAGGCTGCTGTGTGAGATTAGGAAGGTCATCGGTGACTGCTCACCTCTCCTCTTCTGGGGCGCTCACCTCTGTGAGCTGTGTGTGGGTAAAGGGGGGGGGGGCTGAGGCATTGATAGATGGAGGGGTGTTTTAGTGAGGGTGTTCAGAGGAGATAAAGAGCGGGTTGTCAAGGTAAAGAAGGCGAGGGTGTCAGGCGATAGAAGATGGATGCGTAGGGGTGACGGGGGAGCGCCAGGGTGATGGAGAGTGGGCGTACAGGGCCAAAGAAGGCGGTGGCCCCAGGGGAGACAGAGAGCGGCTGCGTCAGGGTAACTGGGCGGGGTTGTTTCGGTAAGGGGTGGGGACTATACGACAGAGAGGGTAGAGATGTTTTTGGGGAGCGATTGTGTCGATAGCCCTCACCTTCTTGAGCAGGCGGGTGGAGTCCTCGCTGATCTGCATGAAGCGCATGATGACGTTGTTCAGGTAGATGTCGCTGAGCGTGGCGTGGTCCTTGCTCTCCCGCCTCACCTGGTTCAGCAGGAGGTACCAGCAGTTAACCGGAGACAGCAGGTTCTGGTCCTTCCTGGAGGTAGAGAGGGAGAGAGAGAGAGAGAAAGAGGTTGGTAACAAAACAATGTACCGCGGAGGAGAACTAAGCTGTCCGGCGCCTAGTCCCTCAGCAAGCTGTGCTACCATCTGTGGTGAAAGACAGTGTTTCTGAGCCAACAAGCCTCCCCTACATCCTGCAGATGGCACCCTGTGTGAGTAGACCTTAAAGCCGATCAGCTCGCGGCACAAACGCATTGGACGGATATTTCTATCTCCTCCATGATGAATAGAGGCCTACATCGTTCAGGCTGCAGCTGCAACTGCCCTGCAAAGGAACGGCAGTGTGGCTGTACCGGAGCAGAGTTTGTCATGAGGACATATCTGGGGCACGGGTGTAGAAACTTTGGACAATTTTGGACTGAGGTACGGCGAAACGGAACAAGTCGGCTTTGAACCTAAAAAGCCAACCTCAGCAGCGGTCTTTGGGGAGTACTGAACAAAGTCCATACGCTGGTCCAGTTAAAAAGTGTCCTTGCAGTAAAACTTTTCTACCACAATTTACGACGCAAACTAGTTTAGCTTCACCGTGGCCTCTTAACAGGAGAGACCAGAAGGCCCGCTGGTGAAAGCTCGGTAAACGGCAGCGTCGTCTCAGATCTATTCCAGCCACGTCCACATGAAAAACAAAGAGACCGTACTTTGCGAGGTCGTTCCTGTGTGGATTTTGTGAAGACATTCCTGTGTGTCACATTAGTCCTGATTAAACTCACACACAGAAAAGGCATGCAAGAGCCAAACTAGATAAAACCCTCCCCCCAGCCTCAGTAGAGAGCTGTACACAGATTTAGTAGAAGAGATTCATGCAGTCGGTTAGCTGAGTACAGGTGGGGGCAAAATTTTGCTGCTTCTTTGGTTTGTCTGAACTTGAAAACAAGACATAAAGGAGCTCTGTAACTCTATTAAAACAGACAAATAGACCTCTAGGGCTTTCTTCAGAAGTGTGATTCTAAAATAAGCGACACGTTCTTCAGGAGGGGATCTGAGACTGTATGTAATTATAGGGCTGGATCCAATATTTATAATTAGTTTTCCTGCTGAACAATGTCTGAAATACCTATTCAAAACTTTTCAACACAGAAATAAGGTGCGACTTGTCCCATCTTCGCAGCTTCCTCCCAACACAAACAGGTCGTTTCAGGTTTTCAAGGCTTTACCCAAGAAAGACGATTGTTTGGTGAAACAGGGGTTTGAATTAAGCCCTGTTTGTGTCTCCGGTACAACACTAGAGCCGTTCTCCCGGCCTGGTGTGTGTGTGAATTTATGAATTTAATTTAATTCTTTAAACATGGAGGAAAGCCTGGATCCGTACCTGTGCACGTTACTGAGTGTTACTCTGTGTTTCACAAGACTGAGTTAAACCAACACGCGCACACACGTGCACACACACACACACACACACACAGGCACCCGTGCACACGCACACAGGCATGTGCGCACACGCACACGCGCACACGCACACGCACACACACACACACACACACACACACACACACACACACACACACACACACACACACACACAGGAGGAAGGCACAGGCCTAGAGAGCTCTCCGGGCACAGGGTACACAAGCCCAGCTGACCGGCCTGCCCCTTTAATGTGAAACAGCCCTCTTGCCCTGCAGGAAAGGAAAGAGGAAAAGTACTGGTTTCTCAGGACGGTAGAGACCTGCAGACGCTCGCCTCACTCAGGAACGCCGGGTGACCCCTGCCCCCCCTTCCCCACAACCCCCCAGGCAGGTGAGAATGTGAACCGGCTGGACGCCCCGTCCCTGACCTCCAGCGATCCCGTCGGTTCATTGGACGCGCAAACAAACGAAACGCAGGCCACCAGAACTTCCCGTTGGATTTACCACACTGCTTTTTAAACTGTCCCACGCATTGGAAAAACAGGAAACAAAGACTCCCCGGGGAAGCAAAAAAATAATTTAACAAAAACGCTGGCGTTTCATACGACTACGGCGACGAAACGCTGCGCCCTCCTAACACATTCATACAGAACGCAGGTACACTTATGAGAGACGTCTGCTATCAGTGAGTAAATCACACGGCTAATCCAATTGTGCTAAAAGCTAAGTGACACACAGGTGCTGCTCACGTGAATCACAGCAGGAAAAAAAACGGAAGTAAAAATGGAAAATGGGGCCGCTGGTGTGCAATTACATCAACTCCATACCAACTGCCGCTCCATACGAACAGCCACTCCATGCCACTCCATACCAACTGCCACTCCATACCAACAGCCACTCCATACCAACTGCCACTCCATACCAACTGCCACTCCATACCAACAGCCACTCCATACCAACAGCCACTCCATACCAACTGCCACTCCATACCAACAGCCACTCTATACCAACTGCCGCTGATGTACAGCCCTGGCCTGGTCGCAGAGCAACGCGCGTGAATAAAGCCTACCATTCTACTTTATTCTCGCTGAGTCCCGGCTCCACGCGTGGTATGACACGTACAGCGCGGGGGCCGTCTGCGGGAGGGGCCGACGGGAAACGCCGCTCCCCAGCGCCCGTGTCCTGTAGCGAGCCCGCCCCTCGTGCGCTTTGTGAATGGGGGGCGACCCACTTCCTCAGAGCACGCATCCCATGAAAGGCAGATGGCGCTGGAGATGTCCCACATGCTTAGTGACGTCCCACATGCTTAGTGACGTGTGTAATTAAATAGAGAGCGCTGGGTACTGCGTGGGGATCCCACCTGGAAGGTGTGACGCTGAACTCAGGAAGCAGGATAATCTGGTCAGAATCGGTCTGATAAATCAATGGCATGTGTGTGGTGTCATGTGCCCCCTAATGAGGTTACCTGCAGTCCCTCTGTAGCAGCCCCACTCTACGAGCACGGCACAAATATGGCTTCCGGAAGTTCAATGGCCTACTTTGCACAAATGACATTACTTCCACCCTACACCTTAATTAGGCCAGAGTGACCAGGGCAGGAACAACAGGAAGAGAAAGAGAGGGAGATAGACACATCTTTCAGTCTTACAGACTAGATGGAGAGAAAGAGGAGAGAGACACATCTTTCAGTCTGAGAGACTAGAGAGAGAGAAAGAGAGGGAGAGAGACACATCTTTCAGTCTCACACACTGCACTACTCCACACACTCCAAGCTCCACACACGCCCTGGGCGTAAGGATTTCCCGTCTACCTCCAACGTCATGCTCAATCAGTGGAGCTCAACTACAAGAGGAGATCATAACCCGTGTGACAGCATCCGCAAGTCATCACCACCGGTCCCCAGAAACACAGCTCACAGCCATGACTCAACATCATTAAGGCCACATTAAGCTCGTCCCCGACACTGACATCTTCCTAACGAGGAAGGACAATCACAACCAATCGGTGAATTGCTTTTGAAAAGGGAGTGCGCTTATTGCCTACGTGCCCAACATTAAATATGGTGCAGATCCACAGAGGCAGGCTGATGCGGCCTTATAAATGAGCACGCCAGATTTTATGGCCTTCATTAAAATTTCACCGTCCTTCGGCTTGTTTACGATGACCAGCTTTACATGAGGACCACCGATATGAGAAGCCCAATGAGGAATTTTAAGAGCCTCTAATGTGGATGTAGCTATGTAGGACTGCATTACGATGATAATAGCAGACATTTAACAGTGTCCTTTACCCAAGACCTTGTGCTGGGCCCATCGATCAGCCCCCTAATTACAACATCACAGGACAACAACTTCTGTGCCGCAGTTTTATTATGATGACCATTACGCTCATCTCGTACATCAGCCCGCGAATATCACAGTATTATCTGACCAGTGGAGCGGACAGAAAGGAGAGACTTTGTTACAAGAGCAAAAAAAAAACAGTCTAACCTCCGCAAAGCAATTTAGCTTCGGGGGAAATCAAAATTTCCAAGATCTGTAAGATAATTTAATTGTGCGTAGCGCCTAGGGGTTTTCTAAACAAGGGAACGAGAGTACACCGCCCTCATACTCTGTACATGCACCCACATGCCCCCCTTGTCGACAATGCAAACAATGAGCAATTACAACAACAGGCGCAATCAGTCTTGCTGATTGGAAATGTACTGTACGATTAGCTATCGACCACTGGCATTTTATTTTCATGTTAAAAAAATAAAATACAGTTGCGGCCATTATTATTGGCACCCCCTGTAAAGATGAGCAAAAAGGGTTATAAAAAAGTCACCGTTTGGTGAATTAGCTTAATTTCATACTGAAAAAACAAGAAGAATCCAACCTTTAATTGACGTTAATTTATTATGAGAAAAAAAAATCCCTCATCAAGAAATAATTATTTTTAACAAAACCACATTGGCCACAATTATTGGCACCCTTGCATTTATATATAGAATAAAGTAATAATTTTTAATATTTGGTCACATATCCTTTGCATGCCATGACTTCCTGATGTCTGTGACCCAACAACATCAAAAGACTCAACATCAAAAAAAATCTTATTTTCTGGTACTCTTACAAGCGATACTATAACATCTCTGCATTTGAATGGATCTCTATGGGAATTGGGGAGTGGGACTAGATTTAGCTGTAAATTATGCTAGAACAGTATGGAATACATGGTTGGCTAAATGGCTGTAAGTCAACAAGGGGCTGAGGTATCAAACAAGCCTTAAACCATCACTCTGCTGCCAGATATGCAGTAGATATGGATGGATCACTTTAAGGGTTGTTTCTCCTGACAAATTTTCCTATTGAACTCTATGGAAAAATAAGTCAGGAGAAGAAACCCTTCAAGTTATTCATCCATATCTACTGCATATCTGGCATCAGAGTGATGGTTTAAAGCTTGTTTGATACGTCAGACCCTTGATGACTTACAGCCATTTAGCCAACCATGTATTCCATACTGTTCCAGTGTAATTTACAGCTAAATCTAGACCCACCGCCCAATTCCCTTAGAGATCCATTCAAATGCAGAGAGGTTATAGTATCGCTTGTAAGAGTACCAGAAAATAAGATATCAAGAGTCTTTTGATGTCGTTGAGTCACAGACATCAGAAAGTCATGGCATGCAAAGGATATGCGACCAAATATTAAAAATTATTACTTTATTCTATATATAAATGCAGGGGTGCCAATAATTGTGGCCAACGTGGTTTTGTTAAAAATAATTATTTCTTGATGAGGGATTTTTTTTTTCTCATAATAAATTAACGTCAATTAAAGGTTGGATTTTTCTCATTTTTTCAGTGTGAGATTAAGGTAATTCATCACACGGTAAATTTTGTATAACCCTTTTTACTAATCTTTACCAGGGCTGCCAATAATAGTGGCCGCAACTGTACATAAATAAAATCCAGGTTTAAGTTAAACAAAGGTAGAATCACGTTGCTTTCATATAAATCTGTCAGAGGTGATAATATTATGTTGTAGAAGGAATTAAGCTTTTACAAGCCCAAATTTCCCCAAAACCCCCAATTATATTTGCTTTCTGTCCCCCGTAACACACCCTCAAGTTCATCATCTCAAAAAAACCTCCAGCTTATTTTTTCTTTAATGGACAATTATGGCCAGTTGTTAAACAGAAAGCTCTAATCCTGAACAGAGTAATTACATTTTTAAGGAACGCTCACTGTTTTGTCATATGGTGGCAGTTGACACACCTGGCAATGAAATCGGAGCTGTACTTGCTCATGATAAATTTAGCACAATTTATTAATACAGCCTCCTTTAAAAATAAACTCTTTCATTGTTTCAAAATGAGTCACCATAGCGTGACAGTGACACCTTAATCCTAAATCACATAGACGATACGCTTATTCCCACCGACCACGACTGAGAAGCAGGAAAAAAAACACCCGCCATCGTTAGCCCCGATTCAAACGGGCAGCTGTTCAATCGCGCGGTTATCCCTGTGCATGCAAAACTGTCGCTCCTTAAACAAACACCGCACAATGGCCCCTCTGCAAATACTCACAATGGCTGCCCTGCTAAGGCCCTGAACTCTCAGAGGCTCCGCGCAGTGCATTGTGGGAAAGTGAACCGCTGAGAAGACAAAGATCTGCTGATCCGGCTGTAAAAGCCAGCGGGGGCGCTGTGGGTGACTGCCCTGGGAATAGGACACCCACACAGGACAGGGCAGACCTCCAGCCAGCTCTCCTTCACTCCACGCTGTGTGCCAGGGCTGGGGCACTCGCATTAGCATGGCTCTGCTATACGAGCGCGAGCCAGGACAGAGGGATTAGGCCCGTGAATAACATGGCCGCCCTTTCCCTGCACTTGTTTCTGTTGGGTTTCCTCTCATAATGCAGCTCCAGAACTGAACTACCCTGCCAGAGAGCCAGACTGCTCCAGTCAGGGAGATTGTACAAGTATCACATTTCTTTAATACGATTATGGACCATCTACTGGCAGAAAGAGCTGAAACAATAGTCGCCGTTCACCGAGAAATACCTACTCATAGGCCGCAGAATGACACATTTATCTCATTTATCTCTAGAGCCAGGTAAAATACATACTCATAGCTCCTAGGTGACGTCACTTGGCGCTGTAATGGTGACATGTAGTCCAGCTATCTCTCGTGTTTGTGTTTGTTAATTTGAATGTATTGTTGTGTCGGGCTTTTGTCTTTTGTTTTTTTTCATGCGCTGTGTGTCTGTAGTGGGACGGGGAAGCGGGATTTCTCAGGGCACTTTCTTGCCTGCTCGTCTTGATAACATTGGCGAATTGTCTTGTCGATATAATTTTGTTTGTGGTCGTCACCATGGAGACGCATTCGCAACATATCATATGCTCGGGAATGTCCGTTGGATCTGCAGCAGCAAAGTTTACCATCGGCGATCGCTCTTCCCCGGAGTTGAAGATGTCGGGACTGATCCGGGAGTGCAGGCAGTCTTCGGGAGGCAACCAGGGAAGGAGAAGGAGAAGATAATGCGGGGGAGGAGTGAGGCGATGACTGGGAGGTTGACGCAGTTCGGTGGAACCGTTTCAGTGGTGTACAGGGACCGCAACACTGCGTGTATGGAGGAAAGTCGTGGAGGCGGAGTTTGTGTGTTGGACTGCTTAATGACACTGGACATCTCGGGACAGCGGGGGCTATTTTTAATCATGGCTGTATTCCACTTTAATTCACTTGATTAATGCAATGATTCTCTTGAAAGTATTTATTTGATATGTTTGTATGTGTGTTGTGGGTCTGCCCCACTGTCTATGTCTTTTTGTTATTGCTGGGGCTACAACTGAGGTTCCCAAACGGGAAAATAAAAGTTATTCTGTTCTATTCTATTCTATATCCAGCTAGAATCATGCTAGGAAGATACATCTGGCCACTGCACACCACAGACCAGCCTTTGTCTCGCTCCCCGGACCATTTGCCTAATCCAGCATGACTGGTTATCTAATTCAGCTAAGTACTTCACCTGTCCTGGCCGAACCAAAAGCAGGTGATTTTTTTTTTTTCTTGTAAGCTGCCAGTCACTGGGACCTTCCAGAAAGGGACAAAGCACTTATTGACCTCTATGTGAGCAGGGATTGTGTACTCATTGACTGTTAGGGTGAGTCAATGTCAAAATGTTTTCTGAACATAAATTTGTTTATTGACCAAAAATCTAAGTTATTTCTAAGTGAAATACTTCAACCAACCATGAGAAAACAACAAAATAATTTTAATTTAAAGGGAATTAAAAAGAGAGAGAGATAAAGAGAAGGGGGAAAAAAGAGTGAGAGAAAGAGATGGAGAGATGGAGAAAGATAGATAGAAAGGCGACTGCAGGGCAGATTTATGGACTGCAGTCGTAGTTTTTTTTTATCATCAGAGACGTTCCCAGACCACATTAAACCAACTGAACACACCCCTCAGTCTGAACTATCCCTCCGGTCCTCCTGCTCTGTTCTCCAAAAGCTCTCTCCGCCCGAGCGGTCTGCTAATTAAGGGGCGATTTAAGCGGTCGTTTGAATGTTAGCGCCGCCCGTTACGCACGGGGGAATACAAACGGGCTGGGCTGAGCTTCGCAGAGAGAGCGCTGCATTACATTACATTACATTATAGGCATTTAGCAGACGCTCTTATCCAGAGCGACTTACACAACTTTTTTTAATCATGTTTTACATATTATCCATTTATACAGCTGGATATATACTGAAGCAATTCAGGTTAAGTACCTTGCTCAAGGGTACAACGGCAGTGTCCTACCTGGGAATCGAACCTGCAACCTTTCGGTTACAAGGCCAGTTCCTTAACCATTATACTACACTGCTGCCCCACGCTACCAGGACTGGGGCGGATTCACAGCCCCATGTCAAACCCACACCATCTCTTCAAAAAAAATAATAATCCTGATGGAAACCTGCGCTTCTTAGATAGATTAAAAAAAGCAGTACAGTTCTGCTAGTTTGTTTACAGGAGAGAAACCACCGGAGAGCAGAAATAACGCACCTCATTAATCCAGCCCACAGAATGGACCCAATACGCCAATATCTTTACATCCACAAGTGCTGTATCAAAGCTTCTAAATGCGCTTTCCCCAGCTGATATTCTACCATTTTCTGACTGAAAAACATTTTAAAAGCACCTTCTCGCTGTAGAAGGGGCTGCGTTTCCCGCCACAAACGTTAAATTCCCTTCCTTTCTAAAGAAGTTAATAAACATTGGCCTTTAAAAATCGGCCCTACTCCCTGCGGTGAAGCCGCCTCTTTTCGTCTGGCGCGAACGTGCCTCGACGCCCGGCCCGGGGAAGCGTAGGCGCTCTCCCGTCCCGTCCGGTCCCCGCGCGGGCCGTCGAAGGGTGCGGACTGCCGGTTATTGGCTCTGCGGGAACCATCGTGCCATTACGGCGCGGAGCGCCGCGCGATAACCTCTGTAATAACCGTAAACTGGGAGAGGAGCTGATGCGAGATGGACATCTTTGGGGAAACGAGGTGAGCGTGTTTACTCCTGCTGAGTCTGGCTTTCCCGCCTCTTTCATCTCTCTCTCAATGCTCCCCGCGGCCGCCATTTTGCCTGCAGTTTCATAGTAAAACGCGGCAGGAGGGAGATTCAGTTCAAGGGAAAGCGCACGCTAAGAGCAGACATTGCTCCTTTATGTACATCAGCGCTGAGAGAGAAGCAAAGACACACTGTGCAGTCTATTCAACTCTCAAAGACTGTTATATTTCCATTTTAACAAAAGCATGAATAAATATGTTTAAAATGGAGGAAACATAATGACACGTTTTACACCGTGTGGATCTGTTCTCAGTAAATGCACCAGTATGTCCAGTATTGCAGTAAAAGGCACATTTATTAGTGCAATAAGTGAAAAAAAAGATTATTGGCTTGAAATCTCCATAAAGATATGCTGACGTGTAGAAACTGTGATGTAAGCTGAATGAGGTGTTGTAGAATGCAACAAGTGTTAATGTAAATGAACATGAATGGTAAATGAGTCAGAAGTGCACATGTGACCAACTTAATTGAGTAACAGTAACTGAGAATCAGGGTGTAAATGTGCATCCATGAACCCCTTAAAGCAGAAACGTTCCAGCCCAGAGCTCTTTCACAAGGGCCACGCCTCTCACACACACACACACACACACACACACACACACACACACACACACACACACACACACACACACACACACACACACACACACACACACACACACACACACACACACGCACGCACACACGCACGCACGCACGCACACGCACACACATACATGCTCCCGCATGCACTCACACACACACACACACACACACGCACACACATGCATGCATAAACATACACACACACACACAGTCCTCACTTGTAGTGCAATACAAACACACACACACGGTCCTCACTTGTATTGCTGGTGGTCCTTGGTGCTGCGGGTCTTGGCCATGAAGCGCTCGGCCAGTTTCTCCAGGTTGCGGGAGTACTCCATCTCAATCTCAGATTTCTTCCGGAAGAAGTCCTGCAGGTCCTGAAGCAGCTGGACCCTCATCTCCGTCTGCTGCTCCAGACATTTCTGCTGTTCCACCAGCTGGGCCCGGATCTCTGCACACAGGAACAGAACCAGAACCGGAACAGATGAGAGCTCTGCGCTTCTGCAGCACAACTGGACACCAGGACAACGGCACTGATGTCAAAGCAGAAGATTAATTTCCATTCCTGTTTGCATACTGTACAAATCCACACAGAAAGCTGACTCACTCACCCAGTTATCCTGCACTAAAACCCCTGTTCTGGCAAATACAGTACTATACGTTTAACCACAGAACAACAGTAAAGAAACACTGTTTAATTATTAATCTATATCGTGATATGTTGCCTTTCTGACAAGAACCAGGCTGTGCATCGTGCATACGCATTTATGGTTACATACAACCCCATTCAAAAAAATAAAAGAGATTTCAAAATTCAAACATCCAATACAAAATATATATTTATTGTGTAAAACCACACCAATGTCCTAAAGTGCACTTCTGGGACAAATCTGGGACAAAGAAAAAATAAGAAGACAGAGAAAGAAAAGGAAATGTGAAGCAATTGAAACACGGCCGTGATCACAGTGACAGTATTGATTTAAAGTGCCATCGGTGCTGTAAGGAACACACAGATCTGGGTTTGTGTTGTTGGGAGCTAACACTCTTACCTAAAGCACAATTGGATATATATGCAAATAGCTTTAAGCCCCATGGTCTACTCCTGCTGAAGAAACAGCATTAGTCTCAGGCTGTGGTGGAGCTGAGACCCACAATGCATCAGTGTTTGGAAGAAGAAAAAAAAAACATGCAGGTATTCAAAAATGATGCAGGAGAATATCGCAGAGAAAATGAAGCTCTCAAACTAAATCACTGATTGGGTAATGGAGTTTTCTCTTTCTCTAACATCATCAGGCCTGTGAGCTAACCGAATGACGTATGCCACAGATAACACACTGGCAAAATACATGCAATAGGATGTTGGCTGCTAACTAAAACCTTTAATGTTTTGATGAAGCTAATGCATTTTCCTTGGGTTCCTTTACATCTCTCATTTTATCTCTACAAGGACATAGTCTCATTGTTTAGGCAACTCTAAACAGCTTTTAGGTTCTTCTCAGCATTGGTTAGTGCTGCGCATTCAATCTGCATTCAAGGTTTCAGGAAGTGTGTTCGAGGAGCTTAACTACTTTCAATAACTTCATTATTTCAGAAGTTATCAGAGGAATGAGCATGCTAGATTGAAAAAACGGTAGACTTTATATTCATTAAATGCGCGGTTCCGTGTCCTTTTCCATTTTTAAACGCAGATTCTGTGTACAAACGGAAATGTTTATGTGGTACTTTGCAAATTGATTACTCTTTTTAATAGGATGCATCAATAGACAGTTTAGCTGCTTTAAGTACCATTGAATAGCATCCAGGAAGTCCGAGCCATTACCAAGCCTGGGAGGAGGGGGCGGGGGGGGGGGGGGGTGGGGGGCAGAGTAGGGGCCTGTCAGCAGCTCCTCCGCAGAGCCTCATTCCATATTTAGCCGTGGTGAGGATGGAAAATGGAAAAACCGAAAACGGGGGAGGGGGGTCACTTTGTCTTTTCGGAGCGATACCCTTTACCCCCCCCCCCCCCAGCGGGTCCCGTCTCTCATGTCACGCCGGTGAAGAGCCTGCTGCTGCCGGAGGGCCAATGCATCTCATTACACGCGCATCTCCTGGCCTTCCCCGCGGAGCGTCTCGTGGGGGACACACACACCGCGTGTGAAATGCCTTTCTGGGGGAACTGCGGGATATCTGGACAATCTGTCAACATCCGCAAATGGAAGAGCTGAGATTGAGGGGGGCGGGGGGTCGACGTTAAAAACCACACAAGCGCTAAAATGGAGGAGAGCGGAGGGATTGGGTTTAAATGGGAAAGCCTTTAAGGTAACGCGCGCACGGTGTGCATCCTCTCCCCTATCACCACATAAATGTCCATGGGAAGGATGCGAATGAATCATTAACGGCTGTATCCACATGGGGCTCTAAAATACAACACGCATCAATTCTAATTCATTACAAAGGCACAATGGGAGAACGTTAATGTATGTTCCTGAAATAAGTCCCCAAAGCTTAAAAAAATTACTGTATGGAGGGAAGTGGCCCCATTGCTTGGATAACGGGGAATCTCTCGGCCAATGAGCGGACGTTATCTCTGACCGATGTACAACTCGCACGGTGAAACCGCTGAGTGTACAATCTGAGACAGAAGCATTGTGACAACGGATTCACAAGAGATCGGCAGGCTTAATCGCACGGGCGCGGAGCGACAGGCCCCGCGGGATGGAACCGTACACAAATCATCGCATCGCAACCGCCATCCGCGGGCAAAAAAAACAAAAAAAAACAAACCTGAAGAAATACTGAGCGCTTATGAAGCGGACTGTCTGAACAAACAGCCGTTACCCACTCGGCTACCCGCGGTGCTCGACCCAGAGCCTCCGCCCAGAGCCCGCGGCTTTCCGCAGCGGCCTGCTGACGTGTCGCCGTGACAACCCCCCCCTCAAAGCCCAAACGAAGGCGGACAGTGCGGCCCCTGCCCCCCCGTCTGGCCTCGGATCTTACCGCCACCCCTGCGGGCAGGCCGCTTTAGCGGGACGCTCTGGCGCGGCGGCCTGACACGCCCTCCCTCCCGAGCTCTAGGATCAGCTCTAAGGCTCTAATTACAGCAGATATAGCGGTCACCGGACCACTCGCTCCAAAATGGACTCCGCTCAACCAAAATGAAGTACCAGTATAATTAAACAGCCTTCGCCCCCCCCTGTCTGTGGGTGATTTACAGTGGGGTCTACAGAAGCTGCTGGACTAGGGCTTTTTCACCGGACGCTCCCAGTGGAGCACTTCTATCCTGGCACCGAACAGGGTGATAAAACGGTGCGGTGGGGGTGGAGAGGCGGAGGGATGGAGGATTAGTTGCCGCCGGTTTGCTGAGGAAGCAGGCAGCCGTGACAGGTGGCAACCCTAAAACTCAGCAGGTAACAGATCCCCCCCTCGTCTCCCCAAACCTTCCCCCGCTGCAACCGCAGGGGCGGAGCTCTGGCCGTGTCAGAGAGGAGCAGCACACCAGCAAGATTTTAATCACTTCCTCCTGTTGTTTTTCCTAAATCGCCAGGCCGCTGCAGTTGCTGAGAGCCTAATACTGCACCAAGGACCAGAGCCGTCCTTCAGCAAAACAAACGGAGTAACATCACACTGCGGGACACTGAGGAGCTTCAGTGGGAGATATCAAAGGCCCTCACATTTGTTAATGACTCTGCTGGAAACCTAGCACTGCAAATGGGGATTATTCCATTATAAGTAATAACTAAATAAATAATAATCATATAAACCTTGCGATAAACGTACAGGTTTATTAAGACAAACCATGAAGGGCATGCTATTTACAAGAGAGAGAGAGAGAGAGAGAGAGAGAGAGAGAGAGAGGGTTAATGAACTATAACCTGAGCCACAGCCAGTGAGATTTAGGCTTGGAGCAGTGATTAGATCCTTCAAGAGCACAGCTTGACGGTAAAGTAAATGTATTTTGTAAAATAAAACAGGATACTGCGTTGAAGCAGCGGACGGTTAACTGAAATACAGGTGACCTAACATTACGTTTCAGTTTAGCGTAATTAGTTAACATCACCTGCTGGTTAGAATTCACGCTCTAAAAAACAGGAGTCAATGAACAACACACAAAGTCTTCGCCCTGAACAGGATCAGAACTTAGTGTTTTAATCCTGGGATAAGTCTTAACTTTTCACCACATTTTCTGTTACCGAGGCTGAAGACGGATTAGCACTAAGTGCTTTACGGTTGCCAGTCAGAGAGGGCCGCTTTCTCAGCGCCGGCATTAAAAAGGCATGACTTTGTTAAAACGAGTCCTTTCCTCAAAATATTTCACATTTCCCCCCCTGCTCGGCTGCCAAGGTGGCCAAAATCCCTCATGACCCACCGATTCTCTTTATTTATTCAGGACATAAACTAAATGAGTTCTGCAGAACAGTAAAATCCTTGTAGTCAGGCAGACCCAACTAAAGTTTTTTTTTGCTGCACTTTTTTTCAGAAGCTAAGGACAGATGCTGCTGTGCAGCGGGGTCTCTCTTTGAACAGAAGAACTATTTTGGCTATATCTTCGAGCCGAATCCTTAGAAGTTCCCGATTGAAATCTTTTTGGCCGACGCTCATAGTTTTGACAAACCTTCCTTAAATAAAGCCAGTGGAAGTCTAATCTAAGTCACAATGGGAGCTTTGTTATGCTGAATGAATGTTTCATTTCCACAACACTTCCTCATTGACGGCGATTTCACCCCCGAAAGCAGTGGTCACCTCCAGAAGTTCCCAGCAGAACTTACGGTCGTGAACCTATAGAGCGATCGTCAGATGTAGCGCGCTTTGTTGGACCTTTGCTGAGGTCATGTGCATACACGTCCACACCTGCGCGTGGGATATGTGAGCTCAGTGCTCTCTGTGATGCACAACCAATGGGGGAGGAGCTACAAGCACCTGCTTTGAGGTCAAGCCTTCCCACGGATGTCTAGGGCTGTCAACGGGGCTCTGTGCGGTGTCGTTTGGAGGGGGTGGGGGTCCCAGCTGGTGGTTCCACATCAGCGCAGGATGCCCCGGGACAGAGGGGAGAGCACAGCTGCCCAAAAGTTTTCTGGGATATGTGGAAGGAAGCCGGGCAAAAACACGAGAGAGTGCTTGAGTCTGAGTGGACATCGGCTTTAAGGACAGAACCAATGCCCTTTTGTTCCCCGACTGGATGCCATCCAATCATCCTCTTTGAAGCCCTCGGCAAAGGAGGCGCTACCCACAATTCCTGCACCAGTGCCGTTTCTGTGCAGGGCAGCGGCGCGAACATGACGAATGGCTGTTGATCGCATACCTGTCGCTGAGAGAGCGCACTCGCAGCTAAGTTATTGCAACAACATCAGAAGCCCTTTGAATTCTCAAGGAAAAACAAGTAATACGACATTGCTGCAGACAGCCACTGTCAGAGAAAAATTAAAGAACCTTTGATCTCACTTAAAGTTATAAACATTAGCAGCGTGAATAGAATTTTAACTGTCCTGGAACAAGCATCGATTTTCCTTTCCCCCGTTTATTCACAGCCTCTGCCACAGGTAGTGGCACACACAAACCGCATTCTAAAAGTGAGTCATCGGTCGCTCATCGCTACGGACGCTGCTCGTCGCCGCAGGCAGAGCAGCGGACGCCCAAAGACAAGCCGCAACATGGACCGTATCCTGCTCCAGCCGTCTGAAGGTGTGAAGGGTTGCTGACAGATCACATCATACTCCCCATATTGTCAGATTTCAGTTTTGAATGAAACGCCTGCATCTCATGAGGTGCATCAATCAGCTCTCTGGGCAGGGCTACAGGCAGCAGATCTGCCATTGAAAAAAGTCTCAAATGGACTTGTTATTCAGACTGAAAAATGCCAGAGGATCCCTTCGTGACCAGATACAGCAAACACTTCTGTATTCACCCCACAAACTGATATGCAGCTGATAAACTTGTTTTTAAGAGCAAAGATTGAAGTAATATTAGAGCAATACATTTTCTTGTTTACAGTCACTTAAATTACAATTCACCAAATATGCAGTCATGTTCACCTAAAAAAAGGGCCAGTCAGTTCGAGTTAACAAACTATTAATCATAAAAACTGCTTTCAATGGTAAAGTGGTTATGAAGGGGAAACAGGCCGTTTTAATTTAGTATCTATACGGTGCTACTGAGAGCGATGAGTGGCCCGCGACGCAGCTTACATAGTTACCGCGGTTGCCAGGACAACAGGTAGAGTAAGAGCGTTCCCAGGGAATATCATCCCCTCCTGCCTTGTTCTCCAGCTCAGCTGTGAGACAACATTAAGCTTCCCATTTCTCCGGCCCCGGGAATGCAGGCGCCACGTGATCCCGCGTCGCCTGATCGATTTTTCCCCCCCCACTTCCTTTCCACTCCGCCGGCTCGGATCTCTCCGGCCGGACGGATCTCGGTGGGGACGGGGCTTCCGGGGGACGGGGTCCCCTCGTTAGGCCTAATCACTGACAAGCCGTGGTCTTCAGGCATGCACCCCCGCTCAGCGGAGCCTGTGGGACCCTCGCTCATTTACCACCATCCCTGCGTCTGCGCGCGTGCATGCGTTAAGACCGAGGGTATTCTAACCATGAGGTTGAGGGTCAAAAATCCGTCAAACAGAATAAAGTACTAGTAACTGCAATTCACCACCCCTTGCAACTTTTTTTTAATTTTTTTACTTGAAAGTAGTATGGTCATGGATTGCGCGCCTGTTTATGTGAGTTTGTGCGTCTTGTGTGTGTGTGTGTCTGTGACTGTCTATGTGTGTGTGTGTGTATGTATGTGTCTATGCCTGTTTTTGTGTGGTGTGTGTGTCTATGCCTGTCTGTGTGTGTGTGTGTGTGTGTGTGTGGGGGGTGTGTGTGTGTATGTGTGTGTCTATGCCTGTTTTTGTGTGGTGTGTGTGTCTATGCCTGTCTGTGTGTGTGTGTGTGTGTGTGTGTGTTTGTGTGTGTGTGTGTGTGTGTGTGTGTGTGGGGTGTGTTGGGGGGGGATAAATGCCAGAGTATATTTCATGTTACATGACAGAGAGGTGAGGTTCTCTTAGCACCTCAGAAACCAGAGCCACACACAGACAATGCAGGCCTCCCTGCTGCCTCAGGTGCACAGAGCTCTGTGCGATCTCCCCTTCACCACACCCCCCACAGCGTGAGAGAGCGCTACAGCTCCGCCGAGACTTCACTACCTCAGCGGCGTCTTCACCCGCCACGCCACCGCAAAACTGAACCCGGAACGCCGAATTAAAGCACGCGCCCGCCTGAAACGAGCGTTGCGGTCCGCTGCGGTCGTGGTGGGAGAGAGGGTCGGCGAGCGGTGAGGGCGTCTGTGGCGGACGCTGCTCTCTCTCTCTCCCCCCTGAGGGGACTGTGCTGAGGTCTACACTGGACCTGGTGTCACAGAGAGCCTGGTGGACCTGTGAGAACTCCAGGGAGTGGCTCTGTGGGAGAGAGGGGACCCTCAGAGCGCCTTCCCAAACTGCCCGACTGAGTGCGCTCCTGTTTGGAACCGCCCCCTCGCATAGGGAACACAGACCTGGCTGTGGGCAGGGTAGTGTGTTACTGTGTGTGTGTGTGTGTGTGTGTGTCCATGCGTGCGAGCGTGTATGCCTGTGTGAGGCATTTGTGCGTGTGGTGTTTGTGCACCTACCCAGTATATATTAAAAGCCTTTTCCACACACCTCCTGAAATCGGCTTTGATTTACAGATTAACAGCATTTTTGCCTGGCGAGAAGGAACAGCTCTTAACCTGCTTGCTGCCCTTGAGGCAGCGCGGTTTTTACAGCGATGATTTCTTGAGTGTGTATTCTCTAAAGAGAAAAAAGAAAAGAAAATGGCCTCTCTCTAACAATCAAGCGATCCTCACTCAAATAAAGGCTGTAGCCAAAGCTAAGTACAATAAGCCAATGATACACACTTAGTGCATGGAGATTATTGGCTGTTGCTGAACCCGAGTTTGCCGCAACATGACTAACTAGTCTTTTTTTGTTGTATGGTTTAAGAAGAGGCCTTCAGTAACAGCGTTAGCCTGCATTACAGCCAACCCTTGGTGGGTGAGGGGCGTTTGCTGGAGCCTGTTTCTTACAGCAGTAAGTGCTGCTGGGTAATGAGGCAGCCATTTCTACAGCTCCCTCCACAGCCGTTACAGGAAGCGCAGCCCCCCGCCGCCGCCCGGGGTTCTTAGTGGTTTTTAGTGCTGCCGACTTTCTGTGAACTGCACCCCCGCTGGCCCGCTACAGCACTCAGGATCCCCGTCGGCAGTCCAAACTTTACAGGACAATCCAGACAAAAGTGGAAAAAAAAGTCATAAAAA
This sequence comes from Synaphobranchus kaupii, assembly GCA_029718625.1. NCBI lineage: Eukaryota > Metazoa > Chordata > Actinopteri > Anguilliformes > Synaphobranchidae > Synaphobranchus > Synaphobranchus kaupii. The sequence goes on along the minus strand of CM056377.1, from coordinate 10,681,753 downwards.
AGGAAAACAATTTAACTGTAAATCACTGCCAATTCTGGAGAGAAAGACAGTGGACAAAGCCGGCATGGTCTCTTGTAATCGGGACTGGCTTTCCAAACAAGCCAGCAGAATGAACCGTGAACTGCGTGATTTCAGAACGCGCTGTGATGTAATTCATGAATGAGGCGCAGACACTTCAGAAAGCTGCTACAGATCAGGTGATAAAATCCACTGTAAAAAAAACAAAAAAAAAAAACAGAAGAGAGACACCAAACGCGCCTAATAGTTCCAGACATTTTAATCGTTTCCAGTCCAGTGGGAAATTATTTAAAGTGGTAATTACGCTCTCGGTGGCAATAAGTATTGTCGAGTGAACCCTAATCCGTTTTCGGCCAAATCAACGGGGGTTGTCATGGGGACGCGCCACGGCAACGGACGCGAGGGAGCGCGGGTAACGAGGGGCGTCGTCAGCCTCGTGCGATTGAGGCGGCCTGGGAGGGCCGCTGCTCGAGTACAAGCCAAACAGGAGAGAGGCCTGATAGCAGGGGAGACGTGGCAGAGGCAAGCGGGCGGTTTGCGGGGAGCGTGTTTACACAGCTGCTGCACAGCCGCCAATAGCCCTGTTTACTGCGGTGTGCAGCGGCAACGCGGCTGGAGCGCTCTCTTCTGCAACCGGGCCAGAGCCGGGCCAGAGCCGGGCCAGCTGACGAGGTGCTTTACACAGAGCGGACCCGCTCAAACCAAGGGCCTGAACTTTAGCGTGCGCATGCAAAACCAATAACCTGACCAATGATTGGTCATGGCATTTGTTTTGCATCAATCATTGATTGTGTTACTACTTTTGTGCTAAAAGGTTTAGCACATGCTAAAGGTCTGAGAAAATCAGGCCCCAAGTCCGATCCTGCTCTCTACAGCTTCCACAGGAACTGGGACACACAAACAGGACACCTGTCCCACTAAAGTTTACTACCTGTCTCAACCTTACACTGGTCTGTATCGGTCTTTTGAGTGCGGATGGGGCCAAGGAGGTACAGGCTTTTTTTTTTTTTTTTTTTGCAAATGACTGAGGTTTCTTCACGCCATCCATATCATCTCATCCGCCGTTTTGCTAGAATTACGCCTTGGGGAAAAAGACTTCAATCCCTCTCTGTCTTTTTTTTCCCAGGAGACCTGTAAGATGACACCACGCCTTTTATCCTCGGATGAGGCTTTGTAGTTGTGTTTGGGAATTCCAGTGATGGAGGGAGAGACAGAGGTGCGGAGGCTCGGGTTTCACGGTGAGGTTAGACTCCGCTGCTCACCCCCGTGTCTCTCCTTACACACCGGGAGGCGCGGGGGGGGCTCGTGTAGGGACATGCCTTCTCCTGGGGGCCTGCAGCGGCCTCGCCCAGAAAAAACGCCGGAACCGCAACTCAATCGCCATTTCCATGCACGAACGATCGGAATACCGGGAATGTCGGAGAGCGGCGCGTAACTGACCCGGTGCTCCTCTGAGCTGACCCCACACTAGCAGTCGCCTCGTTCGGCCCTCTCCAGCGCGCTACGCTCGGCTATGCTAGGCTAGGCTACGCTAGGCCCCCGCTCAATAATCACTTAAATAAATTAAGTGATTACTGAGAGCCTGGCGTGGAGTAATATTACTAAAAGGTCATGGCTAATGTAGATCCCAGCCCTCAGTGCAATGCTATGGGGGGCTGAAGAACGGCTAATGTACATAGCGCTGGCAGCTGTGGGGATCTCTGCTCCTTTAATTAATAAGGAAAAGAGACAGGGCAGAGGAGGTCAGCACTACAGCGGCCTTCACAGCAAATATCTCCCACAATGCCTCTCTCATACGGATCCCAACAGACCCAGGACTGTTCTGAGTGAAACTCTGAGGATGGCTTGCGTCGTCCCAATCAATGAATGATTTTACTAGGTGGACATGGATGCGGTCATGTGACCTCCACAATCTAAGACTAGGAAAAGAAAGGATAAAAGTCACAGTTTGACTTCTTAAATATAAGCTTTTACACAGCGCAAGGAGGCACCCAAGCCCTTGGTGACTGGCGTCCATTCTGCCAGTGGTATAAAATGCATGGGTATTTAACTCAGGGTACAATTTACATCTGCAATCATGCATGCACGCATGCAGGCACACACACACACACAAAACTTATGAGACGCTACCTTTCCATCAACAGGGGACAGACACATCGCCATGGCAATGAAACAGAGTGCATCTTGGTCCTTTGGCAGCTGCAGAGATGTTGGCGGATTGCGGGCACACAAGGACAGTTATACCATCATACAATAAGCATTAGCGCCCGTTACCTGAGCTGACATATCATAAAAGTCACAGTGGATTCAACAAGGCTGCACCGCTAACTGCGAAAAGAAAAATGTTTAACGCTTCCAATCTAACAAGTCCCAAAGCTTGTTCACAGCTTTTTCAGTGTGTTTTTTCCCATTAGCTTGTACAAATACAAATCTGTGCGTGTCTGTGTGTGTGTGTGGGTGCGTGCATGTGTATACGCTTCCTTGTGTCTCTTTAAGCACGGCAGGTTGTGTTTATATTTGCCATCCCTGAACTGACAGCTTAGCCAGTTGAATGAATAATTACGCAAATAAGCCGTTTTACGGTTGTCTAGCCGACGGGCTTAATTGGCTTTAAGGTACGTATGAGAAAAATGTCTGCGAGCTCAGTCAAACCCCGCAAAGCAAAATGAAGTCATCGTGAGAAAGTAGTGCTATCCCCAAGCTGACTTACAATGGGGACAAACAGGGAGATATGGGCCTTTCACACAGGACTCTATGCCCAGTACTGCACACTGCACACTGCACACTGCACACTGCACACTGCACACTGCAAAAAATGTCTGTCTTAAGTGTTTTAGTCTTGTAATGAGACTTAAAATCTTATTGGAAAATATTAGCTTGTTTTAAGTTACTTTTTGCTTTACCCCACTGGCAAATCTCGAAATGAGTAAAACTCTCACCCCACTGGCAGATAGTTTGTCTTAATTAGCAAAAAAAGTCTAAATATAAGATTAAAATGCTTGTTAAGATTTGTTTTTTGCAGTGTATCCCTCTGCCATCTTTATCATTCCGATATTTCCACATATATCCTAACTGAGCACCAGCCTGTTTTCCTCTGAACCGGGCAACTAGGGACACGGCTGAATATTGGGCTGATCAAAGATTCGGCGACAATGCGGTGTGCCAATTTCTCGGACTTCTCTGTATCCACATGCTCGCTTATGTACAGCTAATGGGGAGAAAAATTTAGTGTATATCTTTCTCATCAATATTCATGAGGGAGAGAACCCCCAAAGAACCCAACATTAATTAATATCAGACGATTCATTGATATCATTAATTTTCCTGTCTGACAGTGTGGGCAAATGCACAGGAAGTCCTGGTGGACATGGATTCAGTGGCCTTTCATAGTGTGCGCATTTGATGCCCCCTGCACACACGCTCAATAATACTGTAACCACAGATTCCCAGAGACACAGCTCCGTACTGTTAACACTGAAAGCTTGGTCTCCCTCCATCGAAGCCGAAACGCTCCATCAGAAAATGAATTGTGGGGTATAACCAAGTACAATACTTCTGGCGATGGATGTTCTCTACGGTAATGTAAACATGGAAACTCCTGTTACCATCCGGAATCCTCTGCAGTTAAGGAGTTGAGTATCTGGGGAGACTATAGAACCTGTGCTGGAACAGCACCAACAGCTGGTTTGACGTTAATTAGAGTGTGTGCCTTGTCCAGCTGTGATCTTTCCTGGTTTGGTCTTTAACAGAGCTTCCTAACAGAGCTGAACACAGTGGCCACAGGGTGCGCTGGAGAGGCCTGTAACACACTGGGACACTTCCAAGTCAGCCACACTTTGGAAGGCTGTTTCATTAAAGCAGATGTTTCCATCATATTTCATATGTAACATTGGCTGCAGAGTGTCAACTGTCATTCGGTTAAGAAGTTTCATACCTTCATATAATTACACCAAGTGTCTGGCTGTCTGAACTCACCCATTTTATTATATAAGTTTCCAATACAAAAATGGCCTTCAGCTGAGATATGCATTTATTCTTATCCATTTGCATCACACTATTTAAATACATTCAGTAGTTTTCCTCGAGTTACCGCTGTATGTTCTTTGCTGTAATGTTTTAATCATCGTTTTTTTTTTCAATTTATCGCCACCTTTTTGTCTCACTACAGTGCTACCTCTATCAATATTAATGCAGCCCGAGAGCACGGCATGCTGGGATTACTAACCGCTGCTGCTGTCACCTCTCTGTCGAACACAACTGGCTCTGAGTGCAATCGGTTGACTGACAGGCTGATTGTGCTCCAGTGTTATCGATTGAGCGGTTGCTCCACATGGTTTGCCTGCATCATAACATGACTCCCGCACTCAGCTCGACCAGGGGGGAGGGGTGGGGCGGGTGGGGTGAGGGTACAGGAGGGGAGGCTTGAGCCAGACTAAACAAAAGCCCGAGGCTTCAGGAGGCAGGCTGGCCCACCGGGAGGTCCAGCACAGAGAGGGGGAGAGGGGGGAGAGGCACACAGCTGGTGCTGTGAATGGCCCTTTAGCCAAACGCTGAGGCATATGGCTGCAGAACTGCCTTCCAGTTCCTGACCGACTGCGTGTGTCTGTGTGTGTGAGTTTGTGTGCGTGAGTGTGTGTGTGTGTGTGTGTTTGTGTGCACGCATGTGTGAATGTATGTGTGTGTGTGTGTGTGTGTGTGTGTGTTGTATAGCCATCCCAATACCGATTACCTATAAACACAGGGCTATGACATTACAGAAGGTTTATCCAGTTGAGACCTGGTCGTGGGAGCCACAGGCCCTTCTGGTTTTAGATAACTGATCTAGAGCTGAGCTCCACCCACCCTCATCTTTACCGCGATCAGTAGGAACACAGCTTAGCTCCTCATCCACAATGAGCTGAGGGCTAAAACTAAACATTAGCAAACAAAGAAAGAAATGGACTAAAACCAGGGTGTCTGAGGAGGGAGGTCCATATAAATGGAGGGAGGCATATAAACACAAAAACAATGGATCCGCCTCACACTGCGCCCTGCAACCCAACCCAGCGAAGACCTCAAATCACACACAGCAATGACATCCCTTCAGCGAACCCGCAGAGCCAAAGACCGTCCAATCCCGCGGCAGGATGTGAGGGCGAGATCCCAGGAGACGAAGGTGAGCGTTTTGGCGTGGCCAATCCCACCCCCTGCCGGACTCCTAACTCCACCCCCCGGGCCCATCATGTACAGTACGTGGGGGGCTTCACCGGGGCAGGCGGAGCGTATTTTTTCATCGTCGCCGTGGTGACATCAGTGGTAACAGGAACGAAACATGATACTGCATGTCATCCTGTGATCTCACGCACGCTCGCTCAAACCTGTGAGTCAGCAATCCAGCGAACGGCACGTCACCCGTACCGCCCGCTCAACTATTACCTCAGTGCGCCAAACGGAAATCATTACCCTTGCAGCTGGGGCCCATCACCTAGAACACATTAATGGTGAGTGACAAAGCCCAGATCCCCAATGACACCCAACGACACAGCTAGACTGAAGACAATCAAGTACAGCGGCATCTCAGCGTGGCTTCAGTATCTGGGCTCTTCCACGCTGCCGGGGCGTGAAGATAAGAATTGTCCTAAAGGTTGCTTGACTCGTGACTCCTGGCTGAGGTGATTTCGGATCTTTCATCCGGAATTTGTCGCTAAATATTTGAGTCCTTAAGTCCGCCGTGCTGAGACACATTGTGATCTAGAGGATGAGAGGGATGCTGGGAAGGGCAGGCTAATTACCGCTACCTGTGCGTACACCTGGCCAGGACAGGAGCCAAGGGCCGCTCGGCATGCAAACACCTGCTTTTGAGAAGCACGCCGGCGGTGTGACAGGACCCACTCAAATGGCTCAGGCAGCTGGAAAACCTCAGAGCAGAAAGATGAGACTGCTCGTGTTCTGAGCAGACAGTCAACAGGCAGGCAATAATGGAGACTTTATTCCATTCCCCAGATAACCTTGGTGGCGTTATGTATTCAGAAAACAGCAGTCAGAGAGGGGGTGCTGAGGCAGTCGGAGAGGGTGGTGCACTGAGCTTGGCACGCTTTGGGGACGTTGGTATACGAGCCGCCAGTGTCCGGCGGTCCCGCTTTGCGAAAGATACCCTGGAAGAGGTCCTTCTTCTCGGATTTCAGCCATTCCGGACAGGACCAGAACCCCACACACACGCTCCGACTCACACACACCACCATGTATTGATTTCAGGACAGACCATCTGTTCTGAAACCAGATATTGGTGGAAAGGTGGGGGTGGGGGTGGGGGGGGGGGGGGGTGGGGGGGGGGGGGGGGGTGGGGAGGTTGGCACTGCCCACCTCCGTCCTGGACGAAGCACCGATAAACAGCAAAGCCCAGGCTCATGGGTACTGACAGCAGTAGCCTGGCAACATGGAGGCGAGGCCACACCCCCCTCATCCTCAGCAACATTCCCCCCTGTTCCTTCCCACAGCAGAGCCAAGGCCCTGACCACACCCCGGCGCTGGTAATTACAGGGGGCTCTTATCAGGATGAGGGGAGGCGGGGCCTTGTGTTTCCGCTCCGAGGGAGGCGGGCCCTAATTGCCGTGACCTCCGACCCGCGGCCTCAGAGTAGTTACGGTCGTCGCGGTCGTTAATCCCGTCCTCGGGCTTTTAATTATCGAGGACAAATGGTGCCGCCCCAGCCGGCTCCGCCACCCCAACGGGCGCTGATTAAAGGGGAGATGTATGAGCCCGCCATGGGCAGCGCCCACAGGAGCAGAGAGGGGGCGGGAGTGAGGCCTTATTAAAAAACCCAAACTGTACGGGAGCAGAGAGATCCATCGCATCACATCTCCTCCCCCTGCCTTGACTCAAGCACCAAAAACAACAACTGAAAAAGCAACCTTTCTTTGTGGAACCGAAGGACAAAACACGAGTTCCAAGATCTTTTGGTATTCAACACTTCATTTAAATTCTCTACCTACCCACTTCTACAATATCAACGGGTGGCTTAACTGCAGGAAAATCTGCTCGGCGGACATGTCGACTTTCAGAGCTCACAAGCTCAGATACGATTGACTCACCAAAAATATGTAAAAAATATGGATTTTATGATAAAACACATGAAAGAGAAAGAGAGGGGAACAGAATCTGATTATAAAATGGCCACATACTGCCCTCAGACTTCCCACTCAGACCAGAAAGGAAGAGCAAAAGGCCCGGTTGTGTACGAGGGGTATTTTAGTGGTTTACATAACAGTGACATAATTACCTCACCTGACGCTTTTTTTAAAAAAGGCTGAAAAAAAGGGCGGTGAATAATTCATCCGCTCGCCCGCGGGACATCTGCAACCACAGCTGCCAGGGCCAGAGGGCACCACCCCCCTGGAGTGTGGAGATGGCCACAGGGTCAGAGCAGAGCGCCCCCGCTGTCCCGTAACGCCTCCGCGCCCGTGCAAGCTCCTCTGCCGCGCCACTAAGTACCTCTGTGTGCATCGGGGCTGCTGGCGTGGGTGCACCCTGGGCACTGGTGCCATACTGGGCTCGTACGCACAGAGGTTATAGGCTGGAGCAGGGATTTTGGGCTAACAGTGCCTTGTACAGACAGACAGTGATGCAGCGTGTGTGTGTGTGTGTGTGTGTGTTTGTGGGTGTGTGTGTGATTATTAGTGTGTGGGAGTGCGGGGGAAGCAGCGTGGGCTGAAGGAACAGTGCACATCCATGACCCCCTCACCCAGAGTGTGTGACAGAGATGGGTCATAATGAGGACTACAGCACATCAGTAGAGTGATTCTGTCCTTGCCACACATCCATGACAGGAAAAATAACAAGAGTTTCCTCCTCCTGTGGGTGGGGAGAAGCTCAACATGTCCCCATGAACCCCTCCCCCTCCCCAAAAGTAGACTAGCGCTCGTCAAATCTGTCTCTCCTCCTGACAGCCCCTGTTGAGTCTGTTGAGATAATTAGAACCACAGCGAACACTTCCCCTGGGAAACCCGTAGCACAGAGAACAGGAAGCCAAACACACACAAAAAAAAAAACAATAAGATGTCCACAGCATCAGAGCGTCCAGAGCAAAGTTAGCTCACAGCATTCCGTCCACATTTAATGGCCTTCCTTCTCCAGAGTGACTTCCAGGGCTTCTGTGTTCAAGTAGAGTTCTCAACGGGCCTGAAAATTCAAACCCGAACCGAACCGACCCAAGTGAGTTGAAGCCCGAGCCCCGCTCGCCCGAGATCATCACATACAATACTAAGCCAGAGACCGACAAAACCCTGCGCAATTTACATAGGCAAATCACATAGCACAACGGGGTGAGAGAGAGCGAGAGAGAGAGAGAAGGAGCGAGCAAGCAGGAACGCCACAAACTAGCTGTGTTTTTAGTCTACTGTTTCTGAGTTTTTAACAGATTTAGTAATTGAGAGCAGCAGAGTAAACCAATTTTGCCGAAAGCAAGCAATTAGATTTGTACTAATGTTTTAATGTTTGCCATGCTGTAATAGAATTTAGTAGTGTTTTTTCGTTAGAACGGGATTCAACTTTTTTATTGTTGTCTAGTTCGCATGTTCTTGCTTCAGTATTATTGCCTTATTATCACTTATCACACAGCAGACGATACTTCAACTTCAACTCGAACGCCTACATTCGCCCTATAGTTACAGCAAACGGGAGATGTTGGATGAATAAAATAAATAGCTGCATTTTAACAAGTAGAGTTAAAGTCTTGACAATTGATTGACTCCAAAATTAGCAATCAGCACCACATGTAAAAATGCAGATTAGCCTACTCTAAATACACAGAGACATTCTTTATTTTTTCTGTTTTTTTCACGCAGCCCGAGCCCTACCCGACCCGACCAATCAGCATAAATTGTCGGCTCGAACCCGGCCCTACCCGACAGGCTTTTCTGGGCCCCGTCGGGCTCGGGCTGAAACTGAGCACTCTGTGTTCAAGTACAATCTTTTCATACAGCTGGACATTCACTGAAGCAGGTCAGGATGAGTACACTGCTCAAGGATACAACTGCAGTGCCCCCACCTCGGAAAATCAAACCTGCAATCTCTGTGTTACAAGCCCAGTTCCCTATCTATAATTCCACACCACCGGGTGGAGGCTGCACTTAGTCTCGGAGTGATGATCCACCAGGCTTTAGAGAGAGATAGGAGAGAGGGCCCCCGGCCTGACAATTCACTGACCGCTGCTTTCTAAAGACCGGGCCTCTCCCACTCATCCTCCCCCTTCAAGTGGCCCCTCCCCTTCTTTTGAAGGCCAGTGCGGTAAAAGGGTGGCGGTGCTCCGCTCTTTGACCCCCTCAAAGGGGGGTGAAAGGTCACAGCGGAAGAAAGGGTAGCCAGGTCAAAGGTCATGCAGCCAGTAGATTAAATCCCCTCTACAGCAACAGCACCGTCGCTCAATGGGGAAGTAAAAGGGACAGAATGGTCGTGGAACCCTGGGAAAAAATTTTAAAACCCAGAGCTCTTCTGCTTGCAGGCTGGAGATAAATTGTCCACCCATTCATCACAGTAGTAGTTAACACTACAGCCAGGCTGTGAAGAAACAGCTGGAGTAAGAGCAGCCAGGAGGAGCGAGGGGCCCTTCTGTGATTGGCTAACCGCCCCGGTCACGTGTCAAAGGTAAGAGGTGGAGGCCGGAGGGGAGGGGCCTGCATGTGTCAACAGTTAAGCTGCCTAATGCTGGAGAAACTTGGACAGCATCCTTATCCACACGGCGCAAGGAAATTAATATCATATGCTCGGCCTTAACTGTCACAAGTCTTCCATTTTGTGAAGATGATTGGGACGGCACGTTCCACATTCAAGCCGAAAGAATTCCAGAGAACTTCTGGAAACGCGATTACCTTTTCAAAGAAGGTAAGCATGCGTCGGCTTTGCACCACAGTGAAAAGCCCGTCTGTCATCCTTGTCAAACCACAGACTCTTTAGTCTCCCCAGATACCAAACTCAGCATTGTTAACATTGAAAGTTTTGCCTCTCTTACATAGACACTGACATTGAGACATTGCAGTTTGAGGCATCTTCTAAAGGGTGTTACAAAATACAACCTCAAAAAGTAAAAAAAATATTATTCTGTTCGTATCTGCAGATGATATTATGACCCAGAAAACAACACTGTGCATATGTCCTGCTTTCATAAAAAGTGCTCATAAATGTTGGGTGCCAGACAGAACTGTGGGTTCAGCCGCATCTGAAGCTAATGCAAAAACCAGAGATCTCCTAACTCTCAGTATGAAATAGGGACACTGCACAAGAGAATGCTTGATACTCAAGAAAATCTGATCATTTTCCAAATTGTATCATTTTAGTTTGGCAGAGATGTGCACCAAACTACAAGAAATTGTGTATAGGATATTTTCTGGAAAAAGGGTGACACCCGGATAGAGGTTCTTGTGACAAGCCGTCGTCTCGGGAGGAGGTGGGGGGAAGTCAGGTCTCTTACTCAACTGAAATTCAAATTCAATCACAGGAAGTGAGGGAACCGCTTTCGTGTGCGAGACTGCTAAGACAACCACTGAGGCAGCGGCCTACCAGCTACTCCCAACAGGAAACCTGCACAAGGAGACAGAGAGAGATACTGTTCACAACAGAGATGGCAGTGGAGAGTCTTTCCATTGAAGTGACACAGAGACACTAGTGAATAAGGGAAGAGGAACTCTTTGTAGCATGGCTCCTGAGCAGAGAGGATGGCGCAATGCTAGAAATGAATCACGCCACTTTTCTGTTCAGCTCTCCTCTTATCTACGCCTGAGCCGTGAAAAAGATGTCCCTGCAAGAACGGAGAAGCTCACGTTCGGCTTGTGCGGCGTCACGAGGCCGTTTCAAGCAGAATTACTCGCCGCCGTGCGGGAATTTTATGGGCTCGCATTACAGCCGCGCAACACAATATCTTAGATTAGGTGGGGTGAAGCCGCGAGTCATAAAAACAAAGAGACCGCTTCTAAAGAGCTGACAGCTAAATCAAAAGCCTGCCCTGCACCACATCATAAAATAGTGACTTCATTCATACTGAAGTGCTGTCCTCTGGGGACCAGTGGGGACATGTAAAAGGGGTCTTTTATTTTGAAATCCCGACAGGCATCAAACACCCCTCTGTGGGATTTGACCTCTGTGCGTGAGCCAGGGCTGGTAGAGAGAGCTGGGGTGCGTCCCAATACTCGAAAAATGCACCCTCCTTTCCTCCACTGCCACCTCCTCTCCTCCGTGCCCCAGAAACGGACCTTTGTGTCTTAATCTAATGTTGCTGATTACATCGTAATTAAGTATTAATGGTTACATATTAATTAATGTCTCGACGCAAACCGCAATGTTAGGTACATTGTATACTGTACACGCAAATACTTGCACTCCAAACATTCAGGCAGTTTTGCATATTTCCGGGTAGGAAAGGAGTAGTAGTGGGGGAATGGAGGAAAGGTGGGGAGTGAAGAATATTGGGACGCAGCCCAGCGCTAGCCGAGTATCCAGACATAGATTATTAGTCATTCACATTTAAGGCTGAAGATACCCATCTTGGCTCTAACCTGCTGTCATTCATACTGTCCTCTGATATCACTGTGGTATCTGTGACAGGTCTTACGATGCCGTGTCAAACGGCAGCAAAAAGCATTGTGAAAAATCGATGCTGACATTTCTTAAAACCAGAAGACCTTTTAAGGCTGAGAACCTTTTGAGAGAGAGACCCAGCCAGCAACACAGCAGGGAAATAACATTTCAACATTTTACAAAGGCCAATCACAAGACAAAACACAAAACGACAGAATAATACACTTAAGCAAAACTTATTACTAAAGGTCTTGAAAGCAGTTACACGCAACATATTTTGTTTAAGGTAATTAAGGTCTTGCATTCAGTCAATGACACAAATTCCTCTAATCTAACAGTCTTCTGTAAAATGTGGCATGACCAAGGTGCATTATGAATAAACAACCTTTTCAGCTCATCTCTGGTCTGCCATGGCTTTAACACACGTTAAAATTCTGATATTGAAGGATTGTGTTGAACAAAAAGATGCCACCCTTTACAGTCATACTGCAAGATGGCAGCATCTGATCTACAGCAGGCCTGGCCTGGTCATAAGCCGTTGAAGTCCCTTCAGCTAAACATGTGAGGAGATCTCACAGAAAGAGAGTGTGGCACCTGAATGCCAACATGGTGGCAAGGTGACCCCCCATAGACCGTATCCCAGAAGAGGCTTAAAGGAATCCCGCAATGTAGATTAATATAAGCCAGGATGCTCACACAAGTCCTCTGAAGTCTAAAGGCATCACGTCAAGTGGATCGGGGAACAGATGAAGGCCATTATGGCAAAACTAATGAGTCTGATGCGCTAGAACGACCGGGCCGCTCTTTATTTCAGTACAGATGACTCCCCATGCACGGCACTGCTAGTGTTTTAAACAAGGGAGGTGAGGACGTGACAGTGTGTTAAAATTCCACCCTCTCCACGGTAAAGAACAAAAAACCTTATTAACTTAATGAAGATAAATCTTATTAACCGTCTGCTAAATTATTTAGCATCTTGTGAACACTCAAGATCCCCCAGAGCTACTTGCAAAAGCACATATAGAAAGGCAATGAACTGATCCGGTGCCAAGTCATCAGCGTCGGATAGTATTTGTCAGTACATAAACCTTCAACATAAAGTTAAGTGCCACAGCAGGGAGAGAGACTGAGAGTGTAGCGCTTTAAGCGGCGCGCGGGTTTACATTCTGTGCTGCGAGGCCAAGTCCCGCATTACTATGGGAAAAATTAAATTAGCCGCACTCTGTCACAGCTCCAAAGACCGCCATCAACCATCCTGATCTCTGTGTCGACAACACCACTTCAATTGCAGTTTTATTGCCTGGCTTTAGGACGATGTTGGAGGAAAAGGCTGCCCCCCCCACACCCCCAATTTCCTGATGGGTTTTGTGGCTGAGGAGCACAGTGGGAGGGGAGGGGCTGCGACGGGCTGAGCTTTATTAAAAAGCAAACGGGGGACAGCCACTGCCAGTAGCTCCAGCCCAGCGCTGCTACCGAGGGCGGGGCACGCTCCACGGGGGCTGAGCGGAGGCCGGAGGCGGGCGGGCCAATAGGCGAGAGGTTGCCGTGATTATGCGGGAGGGAGGAGGATTCCGGCACCACCCCTAGGTCTGGTCCGTTTTAAAACGACCCCCTCTTCAAAAAAGGGCTAGGGACGGTGGAAACACACCCTTTCACACACACTGGTCCGTTCGGTTCAGGAGAAACACACTGTTAACAATGAAGCTTGTTTGTGCTTTTTGATTTTGTGACACCGTTTGACTTAGAGTCAATGACAAAAGCCCAAAAAGTCAAAATGAAGGCTTAACATGGTGTAAAATAATAAGGACTTGTAATGCAAAATCAATGGGTGCTATTTTTTAAAGCTGTGTGAGACAGTGTAAGCAGGATCAAAATAAACTCAATGTACATTAATACATTTGACTGTAGAATGAAATGAGAATACAAGACTACCACAGCATTCCTTACTAGTGATGCTGGTCAATAAAGCTTAGAGGATGCGAGTTCACTACATTCATTTTCAAGTCTGAATTCAGGAGACAGTAAGGGAGAAAATTGAATAAAAGAAAACCCAGCAGAGGACAGTATTAATATGAGTGAGAGGGTAAGAGTGAGGGTGGGTGTGAGAGTGAGTGAGAGGGTGAGTGTGAGAGTGAGTGAGTGTGAGAGTGATTGTGAGGGTGAGCGTGAGAGTGAGTGAGTGAGAGAGTGATTGTGAGGGTGAGCGTGAGAGTGAGTGTAACAGTGAGGGTGAGCGTGAGAGTGAGTGTAACAGTGAGGGTGAGCGTGAGAGTGAGTGTAACAGTGAGGGTGAGCGCGAGAGTGAGTGTAACAGTGAGGGTTAATGTGAAGCCTGCCTGGGTGAATATGCTCACTGCCATCAGTTACGACACAGGGCACTGCACAAACAGACTTCTAACACACTATAAACCTTTCACCTCAGAGCCACTGAACTCACATATCGCCCCAGAATGGAGATGCAGGGGAGCAGCTGCCTCATAAAATCCTCACTCGTGTTAGCCTGACACAGGGGCGCAGTAAAACCCTCGCTAGCATTAGCCTGACACAGGGGCGCAGTAAAACCCTCGCTAGCATTAGCCTGACACAGCGGAGCAGTAAAACCCTTGCTAGCATTAGCCTGACACCAGGGCACAGTAAAACCCTTGCTAGCATTAGCTTGACACAGCAGCGCAGTAAAATCAGCACTGCTACTCGCTGGTAACTTCAGGACTGAAGACATTATGGACCCCTGCAACACTGTGACTGGATTCAGGGCTGCCATATGGCCCATGGTCTGGGATTAAAATCCCGGTGGTGAGAGTGTTGACTGTGGCAGGCAGCCCTGTAAGGCAGTGTGTATTTAGCGCGTATGCAGGCACACACACACAGGAAAATGTTATAAACAGGAAATACCGTATTATGTTCAAAAGAAAGGTCTTAACGCCTCTATACTGAAGAGTCAGCCATAAAAACTTGAATACAATGGCATGTCAATCTGTCCATACAGAAACTATGTGCTTGTGTGTTTGTGTGTGTGTGTGAATGCATGTGAATGTCTGCGTGTAACACCGTGTGTGTGTGTGTGTGTGTGTGTGTGTGTGTGTGTGTGTGTGTGTGTGTGTGTGTGTCTGAGATAGACAGAAAGTAAGCATTTGAATAATAAGAGCTGTGGGTACAGGTGGTGGTTCACATGGGTTTCTAAATAAAGAGCTGGCAGCTTAGCAAAGCTTTGGATCAAAATTTCAGACATCCCTGATTTTATACCCAGCAATCCAGTCTTGACGGCATTAGAATGCCTTTTTTAATTCATTGCTATGCAGAGAGGGCAATATTACATTTGTTTTGGACACGTTCCAGGCCAGGGATTGAATAAAACAAGTACCGGCAATGCAATCGACATCAAATCTAATTACTCCGCAGAAATGTCTGTCGCGGTTTCCGCTGACAAAACACAATTAATTTTTTTTCCCCCTGCACAAAAAAAAAAAAATGCTTTTATGTTTTCAAGAAAGAGAAGAAAAGGTCTCCCGTAGACTCGGTGTAAAAACGGCTTGGCTCGCTCAGACTTGATAATATCTCTCTCTGACTCACGTCCGCTAATTAAGAGTAATTGCTCCTAACAGGCTAGAATGGGGTGAGATAAGGAAGGGCCTAGGGCAGCTGAGGGGTGCTGCTGGTTTGAGGGCTCCCGTCTTGTTGTGCCAGGCAGAGACCGGCCCGGTCAGGCTGATGAGTCACACCTGTTGGGGCACGGCTCGGATGCCAGATTGGGGTGTCGGATGCCAGATTGGGGTATCGGATGCCAGATTGGGGTATCGGATGCCAAATTGGGGTAATGCGCTCCGTGCCTCAGGCCAACGGAGGGGAGAGGAGAGAACCATGTCCGTTTCTGTTGAGCTCAGCAGGTCCAGAACACACCGGGAACTCGATTCTCCCGCTGGCCTATCGCGGCCCCCGAGAGAGGGTCACGTGACAACGCATGGCACTTCCCATGGGCAGACAGAGGTCGTGGCCTTTCCTTTATCCTCTCATTATATGCCGTCTTTATTGGCCACTGTGACAGGGACAATCCTGCCTCCCGCCCCCCAGTGGGACTCCATGGCCAATCATGCGCCAGCCTGCAGGGCTTCCGTCCGCAGTGGCCACTGGCTCACACAGGACGTTCACCCCACCATCTGCTACACACAGACCTCTAAATGAAGGGAAGCCTCCCCAATGCTTCAGACTATCAAATCTGCTCATCTGATCAAACAGGCAGAACAGCCTCCTACACACACCAGACAGCCTGTGTGGATTACAGAGCGCAAGAGTACGTTTAGAAACCTGTGCAGCGCGGCTCAATGATGCCGTCTGATCACACTGCAGTCTTCTCTGCGATGAACTTGTATCTACGAGTATATTCAGTTACAGTATAACTGTGTGGAGCACGAGGACTGGTTCCATTTGTGCAAGCCCAACGCGCCGCTCCGCCCAGTCACCGACTCGCCTCCCGCACGCCTCCCACACGCGTCCCACACGCCTCCCACACGCCTCCCACATGCCAGCCGCGAGCTGAACGCGTCGGCGAGGGGGCCGCGGAGCCCGGAGCCGCGCTGCGGACGTGGGCCGGATCGATACGCACCCGAGCGCCA
Organism: Synaphobranchus kaupii; assembly: GCA_029718625.1. Lineage (NCBI taxonomy): Eukaryota > Metazoa > Chordata > Actinopteri > Anguilliformes > Synaphobranchidae > Synaphobranchus > Synaphobranchus kaupii. The sequence goes on along the minus strand of CM056377.1, from coordinate 10,665,578 downwards.
CGATACAGACCGTCAGCGGTCACAGAGGAGGGAGGGAGGGAGGGGGAGTCTGGAACACAACAGACTAACGCACATCACAAAGAGCAGGTCAGGCAAGGACACGGCCATTCCCACACCGCGCGCAAACTCAATCTACCAGCATGCAAAGGGGAGGGCGTGACACGTCACCTGAGTGAAGGTGACGTGTACATCAAAAGAGGAAACAGGAAATGCACACATTTTTATTTGGGGAGGAGCAACAGTTTCCGCAGCAAATTCATCTTTTTCTTAAAATGGTGGACCACAATTGATTTAAAAGCAATCTAGCTGAAAAGCAATCTAGTTCTTTTCACCCGTTGTTTTTTTTTTTTAATGAATTTTTTTATATTTCAGGTACGTTACATTTCAACAGCATCCTCCGTGAGCACAGACGAGCTCATCCGCCAATTCTTCCCAGAATGCACGGCGGCTAGCACATCGTTCACCCTGCAGTCGCCGCACTGAAAGACGACACACTCGAGACCGCACGCGCAGTTGGCGATGAGAGGAGTTTAATCCCACCAACCAAAACCTTCGCTCCCGGGGCGATGTGCCATCCAGCGGTGCTGCCAGCCACAGTCAGCACTGGCACAGTTTGGATGTGGTTCGGCACTGTGTGGCACTGTGAGTGAGTGCTTTAGCTGGAAGCGCCTTCAGCCAACCCCATTATGAAAATGAGTCACTCAAGGAAGCACGGCTCTGATGAATGACAACTGGAAATCCTGCTGAAGAATGTGTGTGTGTGAGTTCTGTTTGTGTTAGTGCGTATGTATGCAAGTTTCCCTTTGTGTGTGTGTGTGAGTACTTGAATTCTGTGTGGAAGTGTGTATGTGTGTGTGTCTGTGTTTGTGTGTATGTTTGAATTATGTGTGTGCCTGTCCGTGTGTGTGTGTGTGTGTGAGTTCTGTTTGTGTTAGTGCGTATGTATGCATGTTTCCCTTTGTGTGTGTGTGTGAGTATTTGAATTCTGTGTAGAAGTGTGTATGTAAGCATGTGTGTGTGTGTGTGTGTGTGTGTGTGTGTGTGTGTCTGTGTTTGTGTGTATGTTTGAATTTTGTGTGTGCCTGTCCATGTGTGTGTGTGTGTGTGTGTGTGTGTGTGGGGGGGCAGGGAGGTAAGCAGGGCTTCTGCTGTTTGAAGTCAGAGCTGAGTATTGAATATGTAGTGAGGCTCTCTCCAGCACAGTCTCTAGCCGGGGCTGCTACACTGTAACAGAACAATGGGTGACGTGGCGTTACCGGACGTTCCTCTCTCATCTGACGTCTTCCTGTCCCCGCCGGCTCGGGCCAGGCCAAGCAGAACCGAACCCGGGCCCTGCCCCCCGACCAGCTCCCAGCTCCAGCACACGCGGCCTCCCTCCCGCCCGCCCCGACCCTCCGGTTCGAGAAGGGCGAGGCCCGCGCACATCAAAGAGATTCCGCCGGTTTTCATCTGAACTTTTGTTTACAGTCCCTCTTCGCCGGGCGATCAATGCCTCTGCGTGAGCTGCCTCTGGCCGCTCCATTACCAGCTCTGATGAAGAGCGGCGTTAATATTCGCCGTGCGCATTCTCAGGCGGTGAGGTCGGGCGGCGTTAATATTCGCCGTGCGTATTCTCAGGCGGCGAGGTCGGTCTGGCCTGCAGGACGCTCCTCTCCTCGGGTGGAGACTTTAAGCGTCTCGGTGAAAGGCCCCGCAGAGGCACTGTTCAGCAGACGCTCGGAGATGGCCTGTGATGTGTAATTACCCTCATCAGAGGCCTGAGAAGAGCTTATCCCAGTGAGAGACCTGATGTGAGCCACAATGCCGGCATGTAAAAGTTATTCAGGGTAATGTGTGAAATCTGCACAGTTGGAAGCGATTGGTTTCCGGTGGCATTAGTGCTGTACCAATCCACACTGTATGTGAGATAAATGGCCTCAGCTACTTACACCTCTGGGGCCACATGTATAAAACTCTGAGTAAAATAATGCGTAAAAGAACGCTCAGGGTGAAAGTCGGAAATCTGCTTAAAAAATGTTTTGCATTTTCTACCTCGGCCTTCAAACACACATCCAGCAAAACTTCCTCAAACACACACATCCACCAGAACTTCCTCAAACACGCATCTGCCAGAACCTCCTCAAACACAGACCCACCAGCACTTCCTCAAACACACATCCACCAGCACCTCCTCAAACACATTCACCAGCACCTCCTAAGACACACATTTATCAAACCACCAGCACCTACGCAAATACACATCCACCAGCACCTCCTCAAACACACACACCCACCAGCACCTCCTCAAACACACACATCCACCAGCACCTCCTCAAAGACACACTCACCAGATCACCAGCACCTCCTCAAACACACATCCAGCAGAACCTCCTCAAACACACATTCACCAGCACCTCCTCAAACACACATCCACCAGCACCTCCTCAAACACACATCCACCAGCACCTCCTCAAACACACATCCACCAGCACCTCCTCAAACACACATTCACCAGCACCTCCCCAAACACACATCCACCAGCATATACACACCCAGGTGTTACGTGTAAATGAACAGAGGAGGAGGTCCCACCACAGGCAGGCAGTAATCTTTCTGCAGGACGATGACATTTGTCAAATAGGGGAATTCGGGTCAATTCCTGTTTCTCCCAATGCGCCCCGGTCCTGGTTCCCTTAAAAAAGGCAAAATGCCGTTTCCTTTTCCCGGCCACGGGATTCACTAATGCAAGAGCCGGAGGAAGGAAAAACAAGCTGGAGCCAAAGTAAATGTGAAAAAGCGATTTGATTTTGAGCTAAAGCTGAGCGCATGCAATACTCATTGTGACTGTACCAGAGGGCTAACAGTGGCATCCTTACACTAGCGCTTCAGGTTAATTAAATCACACTTAAGTGGTGTCACATGCATCACAATAATCTCTCTTCCTGCTTATAACATCACGGAGAGGAAAAGGATAAAGGAAAAGAAAATCACAAAGCAGCATTTAACGTTTCTCAGACAGGCTACGTTGCCTTAAACAGCCCAGTAAAGATGGCCACGGAGTGCGGTTGAAATTTGCAATGCAAAAGAGCTCCGAGCCAGATTGCCAGAGTGCAATGTAAACAAGAATCCTTTTAGCTTTGAGGAGTTGGCAGCTAGGCTGCGCAGTGGGTCAAGTTTACAGTTTGTGCTTCATCACTGACCTTACTTGTGAAGAGCAGTTCAGCGGTCGTATTACTGCATTCGAATGCTGGGTTTATTATGTAATTTTTTAAAAATACATTTAAAAAAAGTTTCAATAAATATTTGAAATTGGTATGCAGTAAGGTATTAAATATATCTTTTTTAAATAACGGTCAATTAGGAAAATAATGTCATGTTATTAAATGGTTATGTACATATTGTTAAGTCAACATGTTTCCATTATTTTTATACTGTATATTTTTCTCATAGTCATACAACCGTGGGTGGTACAGGATGAGCGACAACAAAGGGTTAATCATTTCAATCATCTGAAGCAATTCAGACATGATGGCGTCCCTTGCGAAATGACCTATTAATCATACTCAAATTGTGTCGCATGACAAAGGCATACTTGGTTTACAAGCCGGGTCTCATTTTTTTAAAGGAAACTAACATTCTCAGCGGACCGTGTGGGACGGAGGAACGAGTCGCCGTGGAGACTGCTCGCTGTTTACCGTGGGTTTACTGGACTTTGCCTGTGAGGCAGACCAGCCCTCCCACTTGTAGCAGGACTGACATCGATCCCAGTAATATCAGCCTTCTGTTACCACCCTTTGGGCCTGCTTTGCATGACAAACCAGAATAGCAGTGGGTGCCCACTGAATCGCATATGACTGTGCATCACACAGCTATTAGCAGCTGATCTGCCTTAGTCATAGTAGGGGAAGGATCTACACAGCCCTGACACAAGACTGCTTCAGCTCTGGCATACCCAATCCCAGGAGTCCCAAATAACTCAGTCTCTCACCCACTGTGTGTGTCTCTCTCTCTCTGTCTCTCTCTCTCTGTCTCTCTCTTTGTCTGTCTCTCTCTCTCTCTCGCTGTCTGTCTCTCTCTCTCTCTCGCTGTCTCTCTCTCTCTCTCTCTCTCTCTCTCTCTCTCTCTCTCACTGTCTCTCTCTCTATTGGGGCTGAAGGTCTTCTTCAAGAAGATGAAAAGAATACATTTCTGTCAGCTAACAGCTCCGAGGAGCAGAATTCCTGGCCAAAGGCCAAATCCCCATGGTTACCACCTTACAGCGACTGCCTCCGCCCCCCCAACACCCTTCTTTGCTTATTACAAGACTCCCTCCCCGTCTGAGGAAGAGGAAGAAGAAGAGGGAACGAGGGGACAGCAGCCTTGAAAGGCCGGCGCACGGCACAGCGGCCGCCCGGCAGAGAGCTCAAAGCACCGTTTGATAACTGAGCCCCTCTGGGGGTACGGTGTTTACTCACCGCCATTTCAGAGATCCAGCCGGGGGTGGCGGGAGAACGGGGGGCAAAGTCATTTTTCCGTCCACGTGCAATAACAGGGCGATCGACACAGAAAGACGCTACGCACATTCAGGCCAACCAAACAAACAGACAAACTGTGCTAAGGCCTTATGGCGCAGGCGGTAACGGCACTAAAGACAGGCCAGGCTCTCCCCAGCACACTGAGGCCTAGCAGAGCTATTCCAGAGCTGCCTCCTGTGCCAGCCGAGGCAGGATTAGAGTACGCTTTAAATAAAGCACTGGGAAATGTTTACTAACCAGAAGGACCGTAGGAAGAGACCAGGGCTGTCCATGAATAACTTACACACCGTACGGCCAGACAGCGCTAGCTTAACTCTTAGCGTGCTCCACTTTGAGGCAGCATGTCCGCAGAGCACAGTATAAACGAGAGCCCCTATATGCTGGTTATTGTTTCCCATACGGGTGTGTACAAGCACTAATCTTAGAACCCACTGTGTTTGTAGCGAATAGAGTGGGAGAACATGCCTTACAAGCATTCTGTAGAGCGTTGGGTCAAGTAATATCTGTGGGCTCCACAGTGACACCACAATTGGAAATGTAGTTGTAATATCTGTGGGCTCCACAGTGGCATCACAATTGGAAATGTAGTTGTAATGCGCAAAAGGTAAACATGGGACACTCCGTACTGAGCTGAGTGAGAGGAGTCCTCTTCCAGGCAGGTGGGAGCACAACTAAATGGGCAAAATGAATTCACACACACATACATACACACACGCAAACGCGTGCACACAGCACACACAAACATCTTACACACACACACACACGCATGCAAGCACACACACACACACACACACACACACACACACACACACACACACACACATACAAACAAAGCAAAACATAATGTAACAAGTATTTTATGCAAAATGGCATAAATGCACACTGGTGAAATACAGAACCGATATACACCAATGTGAATCTCATGGGCTACAAACAGCCTGCCTCCACAGAATATGAACAAAACAGTAATGTTCATCCTACCCAAAACATGACGTTGAATGATGTCCTTGCAATAAGCACCGTACAGAATCCTTAAGCTTGAGCTAAACCTTGGATAACTAAGCTTTCAATTTACACAGTTGAACAAGCTGAGATGCCTGCATTACTAACAGAATCAAACACCTTCAATGAGGAACCTGCGAAAATACTGACTAACTCAGTGACAGGGGAGAGAAGAACCTCATTCAACTTAATTTTATTTATTAATAACAACAACAAAAATAATAACAAAGCTTACCTTTCACTTGAGTCTCATAATCTGCAATGATTTCTTTATCCTTTTTAAACTTCGTTGGATTAGACATCTTGGGTTTCCTTAAAATAGCTGTTTTTGAAGTTCGTGGCTTGTATTCAGTAAAGCTGTTCTGAGTCTATTGTAAACCTATTATGCCCGGTGCATCCTACAGGTCTGGTAGCCTAGAAAGTGTTCACAAGAGTGACAAAAGAAAACTGTAAAAACATCCGGTGTGTCGCCTTCATCAACTAACTATATTAACTTCAAATAATAGGTTTAAGGTTGTGCGCTATAAAATATTACACACGATTTGGCAGTCCATCGTCTGTTGCCGAACAAACTAAACAGCGCCGTAAAACCTTATCAATGGAATCGCAGATCAGTGCTAAGGCAACGGCTAACAAAACGCAGAGCGAAACTGAAAATCTAGAGCTTTTGCCTAACCTCTGGAAATTAGATTGACCTTCTGGTGAAGTAACCGCGCTAGTACGCAGAAAAAGCGGGCGGAATCTACGTGTCCTCGGTTGCACGCAGGAAAAGGAAAACAATATGACCGTACTTCCACGGGCGCAGCACACAGTATTGAGGACTCCCGCACTTCCCTGCCTCGTTGTTTCCAGACGCAGAGCGACCGCACAGCAGCTGCTGGAGTCACCGTGAATGGGTGGGATCGCAGAGGCACTCAGAGCGGAAACATGGGAACGATTGACAACAACTCCAACCAGTCGAGCTGACGAGGTTTTCAGAGAGACAGTCAATCACGACTCGTTTCCAATGGATGCAGTTTTCCCAGGCGTGTTTGCGGTATGATTTCTCTTCGGCCACATAGGGTGTCCCATCAGAGTCACGAAAATAAACTGATTTAGCCACGTTTAAAAAGGGCTACAGTTGTTTTCCACACCAGTTGCACGTTTAGAATCTGACTTCAAGGAAGTTTATATGCGATCTTTTTTCATAATCAGTTACACTTTTCCGAAACATTACCGGATGAAAGAAGGAAATTAAGGCAAAGATGAATTTCATATTCCGACATGAGTTACAAAAAAGTGAATCCTCGCATAAACTATTCGTAACAATTTGCTACATTTCACCATTGTTATGCGAGGCTTGATTTTTTTGAATTGTGTATGTAGGATCGTTAACAGCGAAGGGGGTGGATTTGTACAGGTTCAGCCGAGCTTGCCTAAAATCATGCTACATCATGCCCCTGGTTACATCATGCCCCTGGTCGTATCGTTAGATGAAAATGGAAAATAGGAGTTAGAACCTTGTATCTCATTAGTGCGGTCATCTTGACATACACCCTGATGTTACAGTAAAATTATCCAATAGTCTTAATGACATTTCACTTGAGTATGAGTATGGCAATTTCCTAAGTGTCCGTTGATGGTTCCAGTCTGCCACCTACTGGCATAATGTTCCATGAACAAGGACGGTAATCTAAGACTATAATTGTAAATATAAGTGTAAATTTGGAGATGGTTAAGGTTAGGGAACGTATGCCTGGTTGAATTTGAAATGCAACAGGGGACCACATCACCCATTTTTTCCCCTTCTGCAGTTCATGATTAATGTTTGTATAAACTGCATAACTTTTTATTATGTCTATTCATAGAAAGTTAACTGGAAAAAAACATGCTTTACTTTGTATGTAGCCGTAAGTCATTATCATTAACCCATTGTCGTTTAAATTGTATCTATCTTCTCCGGTGTGAAGATAGATGCAATTTCAGCTAAATGGAGCGCAAATTACCGTAAACACATCAGCAGTAGCCTTCTGTCTGAAATATATTGTTCGAAATGCGTTAGATCATGTAGGTTCCGAGAAGTTGTGTTAATAATGAAGTGACGGAACAAATACAGCAGAAATGCATCATTTTTTTCCCGGCAGGACACTGAAAAGTTTTGACTGAGCGAGATTCTTGACAGATACCTCCCTCTGCTGGACCAAAGTAACAATCACATTTGGAAAACTGAAACGTCTGAGAATAGTTACTATCAGTTCTCTGTTATTGTTTGTACAATTCGGTTTACGAAACTCCCATTTCAAGCACTGCTTCTTAAACGTGTGTTATTTACACAACAGTACTAACAGTTTCAAAGTTAACGTTAGTCTTGATGAATAAATAAAATATAGGCTATTTTTGCTTCTGATATCATGGTTACATTGTTTACTATGTACATCTCTACGCGTAAGCATTTGTCAAGGATCAATATACTGCGTAAATCCGTTCAGTCGCTGTCCTTGGTGCTAAACAAAAGCGGTAATAAATCCGTAAATTGGATGAACATGGTAGTTTCTCAGAAGTGGTTATGTTAGATGTATGTTACGAATAATATAATTACATAAGTACAATGATAAACCCTGACCGTATATTTGTGCTTGTGCCGTATTTTCGGACTAAAAGACCAACTGTAGGTGTGGAGGACGGGGGAGTATTGCGAGGGTCGGGGTTCTCCTGGGGTGCGTCCCAATAGTCGAAAAATGCATCCTCCATTCCTCCACTACCACCTCATCTACTCCGTGCCCCGGAAACGGATCTTTGTGTTTTAATCTTATGTCGCTGATTACATCTTAATTACGTATTAATGGTTACATACGCAAACCGCAATGTCAGGTACATAGTATACTGTACATGCAAATACTTGTACTCGAAACTTCGAATAGTTTTGCATACTTCCGGGTAGGAGAGGGGTGGTAGTGGGTATTTTGCCCACACGCACAGTGAGGAGGATGGTAAGAGAGGCAAAGAAAGTCCCCAAGGATCACTGTTGGAGAATTACAGAGGAAAGTAGCATCTTGGGGTCATCAAGTCTTCAAAACTACCATTAGACATCACCTCCATGCCAACAAATTATTTGGAAGGCATGCCAGCAAAAAGCCTTCCCTGTCATTTCACCACAAATGTAAGGTGAATTTTTTATAACCCTTTTTACTCATCTTTATCAGGGGTGCCAATAATTGTGGAGGGCACTGCATATATATATATATATATATATATATATATATATATATATATATATATATATGTTTACGTTTTTGTTCATATTTTCCTCTTTCATAAATTCCATGTTTTATCATTTGATATGATATAAATATTGTATGGTTTGCCTCAATATTTTGGTTCCCTTCCATGATATTTGGATCACTTTTGTAATATTTGTATTTGTATTCTGCCAAGTATCTTTTTTGTTGTTGTTTTTAATCAAATAGAAGAACATGTAATTGTACTTCAATCAATGACATGTCTATTCCTGGCAGACTATGAGCCGAGTTGTAGTTTTCCTAATTGGAACATAGCCAGTAGTTTAAGGTTTAGTTAAACACAGGAAATGTGAAACCAAGCAAGGTGCACTGTGGGAGTGGCAGAACCAGTTGTCAAGCGCAACACTCCCCATCATTGTGAGATAGTGGGCCTGCATTGGCGCCTGTCCCAGTTTCAGTCACCAGGTGGCAGAGGAGGCCCAGTGTTTCAGCTGCCATTCACCACTGGCACTGCACTGGCCTCATCCGAATGCTCTGAAGCAGTGGCCCCCCCACAGGTCCACAGCTGTCTTGGATTCCAAACAATCTATTCAGCCAGCTGATGCATTTCAGACACCAAGTCCTTAGTCAGCGCCTTTGTACACTTTTATAGTTAAAAGTACTCCATCAGAGTTGATTTCACACTGAATATTTTACTGTGCAGTTTCACCGGCTGTGAAAGCTGTACTCCCTGCCTTGTGGTTCACAGCCAGAACCTTCAGCTGGGCAAGACAGACCTGCTTATCTGGGTGGAAACCTGAAGGCCACCGGACTCTCCTGTGAGGCCATGTACAGTAACTAAGGTAACTGGTCATCGTCACCTGGCTCTTGAGGGCCCGGATGAAGGATAAAACAAAGATTCTGAGAGAGGCATGGCTCCATTGAGAGAACCCACTGAGTATCAAAGATAGCAAAGATGGGCCGTGTGGAAGTACAGTTACAGGCAGAGAGACTTGCAGTCTGATAATGCTGTTATTTTACTTGCAGTGTCTTTGTACAGCCTGCTCCATGACTTAACATATGGATATGAAGACCATGTAAACATAATGGATAAAAATACTATTTTAAATCGAGCTAAGCAGTACAACAGGTCATTGTCTGCATGTTGTAATTTCATGAACTGTAACTAAACTGCGGCGAAAGTCATTGATTTGAATTTCTTCTGGCAAACAAAATGTGACTGATAAGTGCAGTACGAATGTGTACCTTTTGAATTATTCATTTAAATTTTTTTTTTAAATTTAATTCCTTTCTCCGATCTATCTCTTCAGTAAAATTATTTCTGGCAAGTCTAGCTAATATTTTCCTCCTGCTCTTCCCTGCAGTTGCTTAACCCGTGTGTTCAATTTGGGTCAAATTGCCCCTTTTTAAACTTTTAGTAAAAGAGGAATGACACGTTTTAAGAGATGTATTTCATAACCAGGGTTGTTCATCATCTGCATTTGCTTTATGTCTTTAGCTATATGGTGTCTTTGAATGTACATGTAAAAATCACATCTTTTCACATCTTTATCACAAATGAATGGCACTACCCCAGCTAAGTGAGCTCCTAGCTCTTCGATAGTTTTGTGAGTGCAATCCATGCTCGTGTGTTGTGTTTGTCTGTCGGATGTAGCCCAGGCCTTCAGGTTACAAGTGTGAATCTGTAACCCCTGGATAAAGCTTAGCGCATGGCTAACAAAATAATGCATGTATGAATGGGGGCTAAGCTAGCCCAAGGCTAAGACAGAACAGTGTGGATATCCCTACTTTGTTTGTGCTGAGGGAGTGCTTCCCTACTTCCTTAGAAGGGATTTCCTGGTGGTGCCCATGACCCAGACTGAGGGGCTGCTATGCACCTGGCACTCATCCAACAGAATAAACAACAAAAGAAGACACAGGTGTGCAAGATGGCAGGGATTTATACAATATACTGTATATATATATACATATTACATAACCTTCTGGAAAATTGTGAGATGCTTTCCAAAGATTTTTTTTACAAAGATTTTGTTTTCTCAGAATTATAGACCATGTAAGACATGGCATGTTAAGTTTGTTAACATGAGCATTCATGCACATCAACTGAAGGGTACGTACTACAAAAACGCCAGCAGACCCTCCCATATTTATCTGCTATATCATTGCAGGGAATGATAAAAGTCTTCATTTACTGTGCTGACTGTGATATGTGTTCCATGTCTATAAGTCTTGCCACACTTTATCTCTGCTTGATGGTATTAAGATATTTCATTTCTGAGGACTGAAAACAGACACAAGGTAGTCCACCATAATATTAGAAATTACTAGAAATTAAAAATAAAATAAAATAACTATGGTCAGTCATATCTATGGTGCACTGGTAATCTCTATCTTTGCGCAAATTTGCGGAATCCATTCTCCTCTGCTGTATCAGCAGAGCGTTTGTAGCTAGCTAGCTACTGCAATCGTGGCGTTGAACAAGCGCACGTACAGCAAAGCCAAACAACCCGACAGGATGTTCAAGAAGCAAGAGTCAACCTAGGATCTGCTTTTGTTAGATGGCGACAGCTGAAATTTAGCAAGGAGATGAAAATCAGCGCAGCGTTGGCGTGCTGTCTGTTGGACGTGTAAGTAACGTTACCTCTAGCTATCCAGCTAGCTACACTAGATGGCTGAAGTCAGGAACCTTGACTGGGCGGGGAGGAAGGAGGAGACTTCTTTGATTGTAAATACAGGTTCACAGCCAGGCTAAAAATCCTGCATAGTGCACCTTTAAGTTATTACAGCAATTGTGTTTTGGTACAATACTGTTATATTGGTATTACTACATTACATATATCATCATTGTTAAACATTTCTCCAAAGCAAATAGAGATACTTACTATATAAAAGGCAGTCTAAAAACAGCTAGCCAGTCACAATGAGAGCCACCAAGTTTATATGAAACATTATATAATATTAGATATTATTATTATTATTATTATTATTATTATATGCAATATTCAAAAGGCAACCAGGGAAGGGAAGGAGAAGATAATGCAGGGGAGGAGTGAGGCGACGAGTGGGAAGGCTGACAGTTCGGTGCTGTTTTTACAGTGTACAGAGACCGCAACACTGCGTGTATGGAGGAAAGTCGTGGAGGCGGAGTTTGTGCGTTGGACTGCTTACTGACACTGGACATCTCGGGACAGCGGGGGCTATTTTTAATCATGGTTGTATTCCACTTTAATTCACTTAATTCGTTTGATTAATGCAATGATTCTATTGAATGTCTTAATTTGATATGTTTGTTTGTGTGTTGTGGGTCTGCCCCACTGTCTATGTCTTTTTTGTTGTTGCTGGTGGCTACAACTGAAGTTCCCTAACTAAACGGGAAAATAAAAGTTATTCTATTCTATTATATACAACAATGAGATTCGAGCGAGTAACCTGATTGGCCAAGACGCATTCCACCAGTGCTGGTATTTAGTATAACCTCACTGCCATTGCGTCAATGTGTTCTATAGAGCGTTGCCTAGGAAGCATAAACAACAACAATAGCAATGGCAACAGGGTGCTAGCGATTTGGCGAATCCAAAATAAGGAGTGAGTTAATCAAAAGTTATTGTTTCAATATTTTTTCATTACTTGCTAAATGTTTATGGTAACGTTGTATAAAAGAAATAGATCACTGGAGGATTTGTGCGTTATTGGATATAATCACTGCGGAGAGTACTCCGTAACTCGACCTTCGGTCTTGTTGCTGCGACGTCACCACAGTCATTATATTTCCAATAACGCACTCCCTCTCGTGATCTATTGCTTAATTATTAGGTAGCATGTGAGTGCACAAACAGGACGCTTCATGTGGATTATGAAGGCTAATTCTCCTTCTCTCCTAAATCTTTTTCTTTCTCAATTTGGAATGTCCTCTCATTGCTTGAATGCTTTTGGGGAGCAGAAGGTACGTGGAGAGGTTTACCAATGAATTCCATCCCGTCCCATACACTTGCAGGCTCTGGGGCCCAGTTGTGTGTGTGGATTTTAATGTGATGTATTTTTCATATCATGGGCCACATGACCCAGACTCTATGATGTGAAAAGTGCATTTTGTGTATCCTATTTTAACTTTTGTTTATCAGGGGGTAGACTCATTTAATGGGTCAAGCCTTTAAAATTTAAGTTATGTTGATCCACGTGGGAATTTTGCGGTGGCCGTGGACAAATCCATGTATCCAAACTGAACGTCAGCACACAGACTATAACGAACGATCACTACAAAAGCCAAAAATACCCAATGTGACCCGAGATCAACTTTGCGGTGATCATTCCAGACGGGAGTGATTTTTCTTTTTCCCGGCAATGTTTTCCACCGCTAAATCACCCAATTGGCCGTTAACTCGTAACGACGCAAAGGAATGGAAGCAAAGGGCCTCACAGCAGAGAGACATGGGGAGGCCTGCAGGCTGCAGCCTCTTCCATCACCAAGGCTGCTATGAACATGAAGATGTCACATCTACAGGCATATCTACCTACAGGCACATCTTGTCACATCTACAATCCCATCTGCTGTCATATACAGTATACGGTCACATCTACAGTCAAATCTAGTCACATCTGCAGTCACATCTACAGTCATATCTACCCACAGTCACATCTACAATCACATCTATCTGTAGTCAGATATACGTCATCTACAATCACATCTGGATTATCACATCTACAGAGACCAAGACACTGTGTCTCTGCAGCAGAACGCTCTCTGCTATAACACGTTTTAGCACGTAACTTTATCCATTCTGGCATTCCCAGAGTGATACAGTGGCTCTCACAGTCCCCACTGCGTCCGATCCTCACAGAGTTCAGGGGTCGGGGTCTTGCACACAGCTGGGAATGTTGTTAGCAGGTTTGGCAGTTGCTGTTACTCACATAGCTCAAAGGTGGTCACACATATGTTCTCTTAAATTGTAGGTTGCTGCACAAAAGACCATCTGCTGAATGAATGTAATACAACGTCTCATCCCCATCATGTCCAACTGAGACATAACACCTCACCACTTATTGTAATCCTGCAGATGCTGTGTGAGACTCAGACAGTGCTTCTAGAGAGCAATTAAGTGCCCGTCTTTGCAAATTGTTTCATCCAAATTAGTGTGTGCATTTGTGGCTTGTGTCTCTTACGACTGAGAGAAAAGCAGCCCCTGCATAACGATGATGTCCTTCATCCGTCAGATTCAGGAGGGCGGAAGAGTGGAGCACTTCTGTCACAAACACATGAAACAATCAGCACAATAAAAGGCTTTGGCTGGCAAATGAGCAATTATGCAGCACAGTTGGACTGTTATTGTGTTCTGCCATCCTCCTGGCAGGACACTAATCTAATCTGTTCCCGGTTTATTCAGTCTGTTTTGTTATTCTCTTAGATATGACAAAAAGCACATGTGCACCTCTGTTACAGCAGTCCTCAAGGCTTTCCATTTTGCACCAAGTGAAGATCGGCACTTTTGCTATCCAGTCTTGCTTAATACTTCTTAGTAACGTTACACTGCTTTTGCTTTTAGAGTGGCCCTATTGCTGGTATAAGTTTCCTCACCTGCATTTCCAACCTCAAATCACACACTGATGATCACATCTGCAATCACATCTACATTACCATCTACAATCAGTCAAATCACACACTGATGATCACATCTGCAATCACATCTACAATCAGTCAAATCACACACTGATGATCACATCTGCAATCACATCTACATTCAGTCAAATCACACACTGATGATCACATCTGCAATCACATCTACAATCAGTCAAATCACACACTGATGATCACATCTGCAATCACATCTACATTTCATCTACAATGAGTCAAATCACACACTGACGATCACATATGCAAACACATCTACAATCAGTCAAATCACACACTGATGATCAACCTTTCAGCACACAGTCCAATCTATTATTTAAAACCTTCAATTGCAGACATTATATGAGTTTAACTGCATTTATATACATTCGTAACTACAAATACCTGTGTCCTGTTAACCTACATACAAATATGCAAACTGATGATGTATTTGAAGTAAATACTCATCCCTACTATGTACTTATCACATCTAAATACTCACCCCGTCTACTTTCTCTGCAAACAAATAGATGTCTATTCAGACCACGTTGAAAATATATAATGCCTTGTAAAAGAAGTTGGTTAAAATGCAGGTTTTGTTTGATAAAAAAAAAAACCGTCATGAAAGAGTTTTACCTTTTGAAAATGTTTCACAGGCTGATACCTATCCTTAGATATCTGGAGGAAGTGTCAGTGTTTTATGAATCCTGGTTAATTTCATTACATTTTTAGCATTTAGCAGATTGACCAATCCAGAGGGATTTACAGTACATAGCTTTACATGCAATCCATTGTGCTGGATATTTACTGAAACCATTCAGGTTAAGGATCTTGCTCAAGGGTACAACGGCAGTGCCCTAACTGGGAAACAAGCCCCCAAGCCCAGCTCCCCTAACCAATATGCTACACTGCTACACTGTCGCCCTGTCCTTGTTCCTGCTAATCCAGATTTGGAGGCTATGGAGATGTCAAGTCGAATGTGTGTTGCAGGGGAAGACTGAGAAAAAAAGTCAATGCCCTATAAACAGTTCGGCTCCTTGTTTCGCACGTAATGCTATTGCAGAATTTAAATGGAGATGAAATGTGTAGTTTATGCAGTTTATATAGATGACAAACATAAGAAGTTATTATTTTGACACGTCCTGCCACAAATAGTTCAGCTGCCATTCATCATAGAAACTGGAATTTCCCAATCTGAGCCCTCTGTAGAGAAAGAGCGGTAGGTCTGCGGGAATCCTGACATCACAGGGGCTGGATCGCTGGTAGGCCGTGATGTGAGCAATGGGTTTAATATGAGGCAAAATCCAGCCACAGGAATTAAGGACAACTCAAAGTCAAAGTGATAAGGGAAAGGTTTAATATTTTCAATTGAGTTTGTACATAATAATCATCGCTCTGTGCCTGTCAGTGTTTCGCCAGCAGGAAGATTAAATATTTGTAAGGAAAAAGCCTGCATCCTCTCCATTTTTAACAAAAGGCTGATAAGGAAGAGGGGAGGTGTTGACACCCCCCCCCCCCCCCCCCCCCTGCAAAAGGAAAAAGAAAGACGGCTCGCTGCGCACACTTCACACGACGCACACGCTAACGTGCACACCCTCCAGAGCCCACACTGCCCAAACCACTACAACTGGGCTTGCCAATGACTTGCTTCACCAATCAGATCACGCTTTGATTTGTCTTATATGATTCCTTCATAAATCGTTTTTTAAATTAATTCAATTACAGGCTGACAGGTGAAATGAGCACAGTCCTACACGGTAAAATGTTCAGTGTCACATCAACTCATGGACTCATTTGTACTCTGTTACGGTTGAATTAACACTGGACATTTCACTGTGTAAATGCTGAAAGTCTGGACGCCTGCTCACTGAACACAAGACATTTGCGGAAAGTGAACAAATCAAAGACAAAGGATACGAAGCCAAGCTTAATTTTTGTGAATACTTATAAGACAAAAAATCTTGTAGAACTTGAACAACAACAACAAAAACAACCTCCATTAAGCACGAGACTGGCTGTAAGAAATTACCGGTGCACACAAGGAGGCCCTATGCAAGACCAAGTCCTGTCGTAGATGATTCGGCACTGGAGAATGCAGTGCATGCTGTGAGCATGATCCTGCATGGTTACTAAGACTGAAGAAAGAACATATTTAACAACCTCTTAACGACCTGAAAATAACACATGCTCAGTTATGTTTACCCGACTCTGGTTATGACAGTTATGAGGAAAAAAACCTGTTACATAACTGAAATGGCAGAGCAGACAACAGCACCTAATTTGCTGCTGCTCCGCTCTGAGCTGAGATCTGGGAGATATCTCCATGTATGACCACTGAGTTTGCTCACCTTGTTTCACTCTGCCATTTTCGACTTATTTTCTGGCACACAACATTATACAGTGCAGTCATCGTTAACTGCCTGATTGATGTTGTACCTTGGTGTGATGATGTCTTCCATTAAAACTGCACGACACCCCTTCCTGTTTCTGAGGTGGACCGATTTCTCTTTCTATAGATTTGGTTAACTGCTTGTACACATCGGAAAATCTATACAGGAAAATAGTTTCTCTGGTCTGTGGGCTGAGTGTGTGTGTGTGTGTGTGTGTGGGCGGGGGGGGCTTGATGGGATGAAAGTCGTGTTTTTTCTTCTGGCTTCCTGCTTAAGCTTATCTTGGTAGTATAGCCGAAGCTATAGACTTTAATGACCGGCCACATACCATATTAGACGTGGGAAATGTAATGTTTGGAAGACAAATAATTGTGTCAATTAAGCAAGCAGACACTCAGACAACATGGAAACAAGGCAGACAAAAACAAACCCGGGTTTGGGGGAGGATAAGCACACAGAGTTCAGATGGTTTCCTTCTGCATGGCAAGGCCCTGAACTGAACCCTGTCGCGTATTCACTGATGTTGACCTGCTGGTCATGGTATACTCAGTGCTCACCCCTATATTACTACAGGGACACTGCTCACTCCTGTATTACTACAGGGACACTGCTCACTCCTGTATTACTACAGGGACACTGCTCACTCCTGTATTACTACAGGGACACTGCTCACTCCTGTATTACTACAGGGACACTGCTCACTCCTGTATTACTACAGGGACACTGCTCACTCCTATATTACTACAGGGACACTGCTCACTCCTGTATTACTACAGGGACACTGCTCACTCCTGTATTACTACAGGGACACTGCTCACTCCTATATTACTACAGGGACACTGCTCACTCCTGTATTACTACAGGGACACTGCTCACCCCTATATTACTACAGGGACACTGCTCACTCCTGTATTACTACAGGGACACTGCTCACTCCTGTATTACTACACATACACCTGTGTGGTTGCAACATAACATTGTGATGAAAACATAACCCTTATAACAGCTTAGAACATATTCATATCATATTCATAAGTCATATGTACAGTACATAGAAGCACCCAAGATCACACACAAACTTTCCGGTAACATGCTTGATCGTTATCGTTAGGTCACAACCAGGGCTAAACATGCCAATAACATTAAAATGGAACTGACATGAATGACCACACGCAGTTCACGTTCTTTTTCAACTGGAATAACAAAGTAGAATACTTTTTCTTTTTTTTTTTTAAGGCTATTCCCGCAAGGCGACTTAAAAGTAACATTAAAGGGATGTCCAGGAAACCGGACAAATGTGCTAGGAAGGGTTTAAGCTATGGGAACCAATAATAGTTTTCCAGGCAGTGAGTGAGTACACTCAGATGGGATTCTGTCACAAAACTCAAAACTCTGCCGTTTCCTGGCTTGCTTCCTCACTGTAGCTAGGCAACCTCAGGACGCTGTATCTGTGAGAGAGACAGTTTACACTAACCTACCCAATCTATAGCAGGGGCGCACAACAAGGGCCCATCCGTTTCAGGATTTTGTGCCAACTTCCGCTCTTAATCATTTAATTAGCTCAATAATATCTTGATCTGACATTTGTATAAGCACCAGCTACAGCTGCAGACTGGAAGTGTATTCTAAAGAACATACTGCACTGCAGTGAACCAGCCTAGTTAAGACCTGTCAGAAAATTAAAACAAAGTTCATTGGTTGGAACAAAAACCAGCATGCAGACCAGCCCTCCAGGACCGGAGTTGTGCACCCCTGCTTCACCTACAGCCTGTGTGGCTGTGAAAATGAACCAGCGTGAATGTCGTCTACCTTTTTTAATATTTGATCTGGTGATTATAGAACAAACAGATGTTCTTAAGGCCCAGTCAGCCAGCATGATTTTTTACAATTTCAACCATTTTTCTTTCCTACAAGCAAATGGCTTAACTGCAAGCGACCCACTGGTTTCGGCTTAGTAACAGAGTGGTATTTTGTTGCATGAATCCTAGATTATAACAAACAGCTGTAAACGACAATAACCTTTTTTTACCCCCTGCCGACCCCCCAGTACCACCGCCATAGAGCCTCATTTCCTGACTTCCTGCTGCATTCGTTTTCTCCTTCCTGGAAACTCCACGGCTATGCCCCAGCACTTATAGTAGTATCTGACTTTCCATCTTAAGAGATTGTGTTCAGACGTTACAGGAAGCACCTGTAGTAAAGGCTTCCAATCACAGTTTACAGGAAGTGGCTTTGTTTAACATCCCTCGCAGGAAAAATTGGATTCTTCAAATTTCTTTGCAGGAATGACAATTGTTGTGAAAATGATTTACACTGAATCACTATTTCCCTGAGATATGAATTCTATGCATGCTTGTAGAAAAGTACTAATTTACTAAGTAAATTTATATTGAAATTTATTGAGAGCTGTCCTTTCCTGTATAGTGTAGTTTGTATGAGTGACGATGGATACATTGCAGCACAGGTCATAAAAATGCATACATGCCACTGTACCGTTGATGTTTTTCTTAAATTTTAGTCTTAGATGAGTTAAATGAATGAACAAAACCCAAGAAAAGTACTGCAACTCTTAGGGAGAATGATGTACAGTGAAGTTGTTAAATTCAAAAGAAGACTATTAACCGTTACATTTAAAAAAGTATTGCACTGTGTCGTACTTATCAGTTTCTCAAGGCACCTCCATTATATTAAATGATATATTAACAAATGTGTCTGTGCATAGCCCTACATGTAATGTAACACAACTGAACCAACGGCAGCAGCCTATTTTGATAGGCTGAGATCACCAGGAGATGGCACTAAAGTCCTATCAGAGCACTGATTCAACAGTCCGACTACCTTTGCACAAGGACTCTATTACAGTCAATAGGAAGATCCTGTTTGCCACCTCCGTGGCCTAATGATAATGGTTTCACAGCAGTGCTATTGCCTGAACGTTTGCCTGAACGTTTTTTTCCTGAACGTTTTGAATACAAGTATTTGCATGTGCATTATACAATGTACCTGACATTGCGGTTTGTGTCGAGACGTTAATTAATATGTAACCATTAATACGTAATTAAGATGTAATCAGCAGCATTAGATTAAAACACAAAGATCCGTTTCCGGGACTCGGAGGAGAGGAGGTGGTAGTGGAGGAAAGGAGGGTGCATTTTTTGAGTATTGGGACACACCCCATGTCTTATCCTTATCGTATTATCACTGGTGTGTACTGAGCTGGCTACTGGCACCAGACTGCTCATTTGGAACCCCAAGTGTATTACCTCATTCCATAACATAAGCATAATGCCCGGCTCATTTTACATGATAGACTAAGGCTGATGTTTATATAAAATTAATGACTTTTATAAGAGGGGTGTTTCTGTCCCCAGGTCTGTTTGTCTTTCCATCTTTCCAGCATGTTCTGCCACAGGTTAATGCATTATTAATCCTTGTATATTGCTCCTGATTTGGTACACAGTACTGTGAAGGCAACTCAGTTTTGTGTACCTAGGAGCAGAGAACTCGTTCAATCTCTGTCTGTACAAAGTTAGCTTCAGATGCTAAGAAGCTGTCCCCAGAGTCCAGAGCTGTTGGAGTCAAAGTAACAGGTATTTATAAGATGACGGTGACATACTGTAAATGTTCCTTGCTGCCCAGCAGAAAAAAAGTATTTTACTCTTCACCTTTCTTGTTTGCACTGGCAAACTGACCACGTAGTTTCCAAAGTGGTGAAAGAGAATATTTTTCAACCACAGCGCCTTGTTGCCTCTGTAACAAACTCGAGTTCTAACTGAAGTCGACAGAAAGTCGGTTGTGATTCCAGACGTGCGCTTTGAAGCGGTAATTTAGTATCAGAATTACCTCAGGGACACAGTGGCTCTAAATTGCTTTCCCCTGCACTGGCTAAGTTGACTCTATTCACTGCTGGAGAGTTAATACTGTACGGTGTCTTCCAAGGTGAGAAAATAAAGTTGAGTAAGAAAGTGGATGAGATTATTATTTGCAGGTCCTGGATGAAAACATGATATTGAAGGAGTGCGGGAAATCACCAAACTGAGACTTCTTTCCTGGTCGAGCTAACTGCAACGCAGCTGCGTTCTTTATTTATAAACCTCATTCAACTCAAAGAACACGTCATAGAAGTTACCCTCTATGACGTAGCCGCGTTGACAGTAGGAGGTGAATTATATATGTATGTCCCAGAGATAGCCGCCACAATATGAGCTTTTATTTTATTTTTTGATTACATCTCTGTTAATGACCCTTTGCAATACATTTTTTTATGGCAATTAAATTGTTCATTAAGAAAAAGATCTAAACTTCTTTCATAAACTGTTTATGCTTGATTAATAAACAGGAAAAAAAATGTCATTTCCTTTTGATGAAAAGTATGTCTAATAAGAGAGGTGGAATTCTGACATGGCATGTCTGCTCAGTATTGCTATACACTTCAAGCCGACTTCTGATTGGCAGCCCGTTAAATGTTTTCTCCACTGATTGGTTAAAATGTATTCCGTGCCATGGTACTTCCACATTCCGCATGGTCTCATACCTAAATCTTCTGCAGTGGGCAGTCTAAGAACTTTTGTTATTTTTAGGATAAAAATTTCAACTTAATGAAATAGGCTTGATATCGTAGTTGTTTTCCTTGGTTACTTATGCATAACATACAGTGCCCATTAGAAAATTATTATCTTGATTGCACAGGCCCATTAGGGATGGAGGAAAGTGCAGAGCTTTCCTGTGTGGGTGAAGTTCAAACAGTATCATTATGTAGGAAGCAAAATATAGGCTAACTGCCCATCTGGGACCTGGATTCCAAGTCACAACCATAGAAAGCAAACAAACCCAGTTTATCCAGGTTAACGCCTGTGCATTGCCTTCCCTTCTGCAGGCTCTGTATAAGGGACAGTAGAGCAGAGCTCACTTCTTATACAACATTGTGTTGTGTTATACCAGCACAATGTGTTTCTTAAGGACGTCCAGCTGTGCTCCCAGGGATTTCAGAAGATCTGAGTGTTTCATTTTATATTCATTCATTCACTTTCATTTCCATTTAGGCATTCATCAGATGTGACTTACACAGCTTGCATTATTTTTTACATACAATCCAGTTATACAGCTGGATATTTACTGAAGCCATTCAGGTTAAACATCTTTTTTTCTCAAGGTTACAATGGCAGTACCTCACTAGGGAATAAATCCTGCAACCTCCGAGCTGCAAGCCCAGCTGCAAGCTGCAAGCCCCTAACCACTGGGATACACTGCTGTGCCATTACTGGCCTGGTGACAAAAAAAGTAAAAAAATAAAAATTAAAAAAAACATTGCATGCACACATGGGGGAAGAACCAAAGTACAGACTTGGCACTTACTGTGAATGTTCTAGAAACCTAACTTTGTTAGTGACCAATGACATTACACTGCAGTCCCTCACTATGATACCCTAACCAAAGGGTTCTTTTCAGTCAAGCTCAATGCTCATAAGGCTACATATACCTATCTGTGTGTCTCTGGACATAACCCCAGGTTTTGAAAGGAGATGGGACTGGTATTTATGTTCCCCTTCTGAAGATGTATAGCTACAATAAACCAATGAAAAACAGCTCCGTGTTCAGGCAGGAATTCCTAGTCGCTTTCAGATTTTATGACGCCAGCTGAGCTTTCTTCTGCAGTCTACCACACTATCGTATGGCTGTGATGTAAAGCCGTCGCCTTGACGATATCAATGCAGGCCTAAGGATAGCATAAGAAACACAGTCACAGAGGGGCCTTTCAAAAACTGTCATCATTTTGACATCGCTTCACGTGTGTTACGCCTTTCTTTAAAGTTGCTGGGAATCGGGCTCATCCTTGTCAACATTTACATGCATCAGGTTGTGCCTTTCAAAAAATAAGGGGTGGTGGGTTTTTCGGCAGGATATCCCAGGTCAGCTGATGGGCACACGCAGAGCGCTCTCTCTCCTCTCTCAGCCCAATTTGAGTTTATTTATGACTGAGGAAAGCCTTTCCTTTCTGACTCTTTCACTCCTAAGTGTAGCTACAGGAGCTGAATCTCATTTCTGCCTTTTATCCACTGCCGTGAAAGTGGTCGTCGGTTGCTGTTTGAAAATAGGTATCAGCTCATTATACGCAGGCTGTTCGCTGTTTCCCGCTGCCCTTTTTTACGGAAACCATCTTTGGTTTAGGACAACCTGCAGCAAATACTGGCGGAATGGGATGAAATTCCGCTGGACACATCTCAGGCTTTTACATATTTGCCGTTTCGTCGGAAAAAAAAAGATTGAAAATAAAAGCTTTTTTTTTGCAGCCGGAAGAATTCTGCTGTGAAATTATGTGATCAGACGAGCGACTCTGTTGCCATGGGGCTGTCCATGAGCGTCTTTCATCCACTCAACTCCTCTGTGAAACATCATGGATCACAGGCATATTACCACAAAGGTGTCTCCATCACCTTTTAAAGCCTGGATGGAGTCTGGATGCACAAAAATGGACACACACACACACACACACACACATACATACACAGACCAACACATGCACACACACACACACACACACACACACACACACACACACACACACACACACACACACACACACACACACATACACACAAACAAGCGGCACTGCATGGCCAGAGCTCAAAAATGTGTTCCAGCTTTTGCAAGAGTTAATCTACTGCTCATCCCCCTGGTCTTGTAAAATCTCGATTGCTCTTTTTCCCCCATTATTGCAACTGTGAGATGTTGGAAACCGTGCAGTCTGTTGTTATTATGAACACCATCTGGACAGGAGTTTGCCGGTCTCAGCTGGTGATATTTCGCGGGAAAAGGGCTTGGTTTAATGTACAATACGTTTAGAGCACATAGTGCAGATGAGAGCACCCAGCCAAAGCTGGACCTGGTACTGATCTGCTCTGTCTCACACTACACCACAGAAGAGTAGATGCTCATTATATATGCAAATGAAATACATTGGCATTCATTCAAAATTTATGCATTGCTCAGTTACATTTATAGTCTCAGATTTGTCTGAGGCATATAAAAACATAGTCAGAGCTGTGTTTTTGCCATGCCTTGCATATCCGCAAACTGTCCCGGTCTAGTCCTGCAGCCTGAAGGCCTGTATAAAATCAGCATGCACTCCGGAGCTAACGCTAACACCTACGTAAGTGTGTTTACTTCGCCCCCTGCAACGCTACTCTGAACCCCCTCACAAACCCACCCTGGCATTCATGGGACTCCATTGTTTTCCTGTCTGCAAGGAGAATGCCCTAATTTTAAACTATGACCTCCTTTATTTTAAAAAACAGGGATGGAGTTGTGTTTGGGGGAATGGTGCTATCCAAACATCTCTCTGAACAAACAAAACCCATCCTAGGCTTACTAGAGCAAAGAGCAGAGATCAGGCACCAGCTGAGAAATGTCTAAGACACAGCCACATACTCCCCATGTGTCTATGAGG
Organism: Synaphobranchus kaupii; assembly: GCA_029718625.1. NCBI lineage: Eukaryota > Metazoa > Chordata > Actinopteri > Anguilliformes > Synaphobranchidae > Synaphobranchus > Synaphobranchus kaupii. Next base: position 10,641,423 of record CM056377.1, on the reverse strand, counting down.
CATTACAGATTCCACGAAATGCTTTTGTCCCAACAGTATACATTACTATAAATTATAAAATTATTAAATAAATGTTTTCATTCACTATGTCACCTTAAGAAAACATCAAACACACGCACGGTCACATTGGTGACTTTTCCTCTCGTCACCATAGTCACGGATGTGCATTGTGCGCTGTGCTCCCTGCCGATGGAAGATACCATTTAAAAAAGCGAGACGCTTTAGTAAACTGCAAAAGCGTGTCAGCCATGAGCTGCAAACAGACACTGAATCTCGCTCATCGAGAAAAACGAATCCCCTTGATGTTCAGTCTCCTCGTGTTTTCAAAAACTAAGGTGTCACTAGTGTCCCATTCTCACACACACCTCATGTCCTGCCAAATATGAGTTGCTCTGTATTTTGTTCTTGTTCGGGAATAATGAGACCCAGAAGTTTCAATATAGCCCTTTTCACCTAAAGCTTCCCTTTTCACCTAAACCCAGAGCCAACACTGAAAGGCAACAGATTATTTACATGGAGCACGATTCCTCTCAGCCTGTTCCCAAGCCGTTTCCTGTTGTCATTGTTCACGGTGAGATATCACCGGAAGGGCTCGTGCCGTGAGAAATTACTTATGAGTCTGTTATGGATTATAGCGCGCGACACTGAGGCAGACAGCTCCCGATAGCGCTGTGATGTGGCCCGTTTCCGCGCCGGCGATGATGACAGGCTGCGTCGGTGTGATTATTTATGCTGGCCCATAATCCTACATAGTCCTGGGTGAGCATGGGCTCAATGTCCAATCAGAGGGCAGGTCCGGACAGGTCTCTGATTGATTAAATGGTCACATAATGCATCACAGCAACGGTCTTCAAGCTTCTACTTGTGGACTGCAGTATATTACCAAGACGTGTTCAGTGACTGAGTGTACGTGCTGTGCTTTACGACATTACCGCCGTATCAAAACAACAACGCCCAGGTTCAGTTGAATCTTTTATCATTATTTTTTTTAAATCCTCATTTATAGATTTTATCTTTAAAAAATCAATCAAATCTTAGTTTCTCCCAATACAGACAACCCTGTACCCACACTTATCAGTTGAGAACAAGTGTTTGTGAATAAGTTGAGAGTTTGTGAAATGAAACATTCCCACATATGTGTTGCATACTTACACAGGACATTTATTAAACTTGACCTGATACAAGAACAGGTTTCCACTGCACAGGCAGCAGTACGCATAAAATAGATTTTTACATTTTTAAGCCATCTGTTTTTCCATATTAATGTAGTGCGCTGACAGGAAGAAAAAATAAATGCAGTAAAACATGATTTAATGCGTTTTTAAATAGCATATTTTATACTTCACATACTTCCATGAAGGACATATAGGCAGATAATGGATTTAATTTTGAAGCTATCATGGCGGAGTCATTCCAAAGAACAGGTTAACACTATCCGGCTACCTAGCTAAATGACCCAACAAAGCTTCCCATACATACATCTATATACAGGGTATGAGCAGTAGCAAAAAAATATATTAATTTATGAAATTACTCAAATAAGGCATTATTCAATTTTTTTTACTAAGACTTACATCTGTCTTGTTATGCAGATTAATTGCATGTGTTAATCATGAAAAAACATTACCAACAAAATTATTATTATTATAAATAAAAAAAAGCCATTTTTATTAACTAAATCCAAAAAATAAATAAACAAATCTGGTGTGGTGATATGGTCATCATCAGCCCATTTTATTTTGAACAACAACAAAGTACAGACCATTTAAATGGGAATGTATTTGTTTGTTTTGGGATAGATACAGTAGGTAACATGGTATAAGCACGTAAGTTTGACATAGAGACAGACCTTTGAGCAAGCTAAGCATACACCCGCTCGTGCTAGCATGTTTCATACACCCGCTCGTGCTAGCATGTTTCATACACCCGCTCGTGCTAGCATGTTTCATACACCCGCTCGTGCTAGCATGTTTCATACACCCGCTCGTGCTAGCATGTTTCATACACCCGCTCGTGCTAGCATGTTTCATACACCCGCTCGTGCTAGCATGTTTCATACACCCGCTCGTGCTAGCATGTTTCATACACCCGCTCATGCTAGCATGTTTCATACACCCGCTCGTGCTAGCATGTTTCATACACCCGCTCGTGCTAGCATGTTTCATACACCCACTCGTGCTAGTATGTTTCATACACCCGCTCGTGCTAGCATGTTTCATACACCCGCTCGTGCTAGCATGTTTCATACACCCGCTCGTGCTAGCATGTTTCATACACCCGCTCGTGCTAGCATGTTTCATACACCCGCTCGTGCTAGCATGTTTCATACACCCGCTCGTGCTAGCATGTTTCATACACCCGCTCGTGCTAGCATGTTTCATACACCCGCTCGTGCTAGCATGTTTCGGGGACAATAACTTTTCTGTGGAAGCAATCATTTAATCATTTAATGGGAACAAACATCAGATTAAGTAATGGCGAAAAAATAACATGTAATTAAAATACCCATTAATTCAACTAATTAGAAAAACTATGACCAGCGAATGGTTTTTGATCTATTTACATGTCTAATTAGCAAGCCAATTGAAACGCTTCACGAGCATATGCCATTCTGACATAAGGGGAAAACAATGTTGTCCTGGGCCTGTGTGCCCAGTCACATGACTGTTTAGAGCTGATATTATTCACACACAGCTCTGATATCATTCACACACAGCTCTGACATCATTCACACAGCTCTGATATCATTCACACACAGCTCCGATATCATTCACACACAGCTCCGATATCATTCACACAGCTCCGACATCATTAACACACAGCTCTGATATCATTCACACAGCTGACATCATTCACACACAGCTCCGATATCATTCACACAGCTCTGACATCATTAACACACAGCTCTGATATCATTCACACACAGCTCCGATATCATTCACACACAGCTACAATATCATTCACACAGCTCTGATATCATTCACACAGCTCTGATATCATTCACACAGCTCTGATATAATTTGCACAGCTCTGATATCATTCACACCCAGCTCTGATATCATTCACACACAGCTCTGATATCATTCACACACAGCTCTGATATCATTCACACCCAGCTCTGATATCATTCACACACAGCTCTGATATCATTCACACACAGCTCTGATATCATTCACACAGTTCTGATATCATTCACACACAGCTCTGATATCATTCACACAGTTCTGATATCATTCACACACAGCTCTGATATCATTCACACACAGCTCCAGATCTGAAGGAGAGGGGGGTCCCCTTTTCACACGCAGACTTACACCCTGTGTCCCTATAACTTCCTTCTGCTGTCAGGAGATGGACGGGCTTGGCAGGCCCCTGTCTGCAGTTCATTTTAACCTCTTCCACTAAAATCTCTCAGGACTCCACTAATCTCTCAGGACTCCACGGTTCCCTCGCTGGCAGGGGCTGTGTTGATGGGGCTGGCTCTGGGATAGCCAGTCTCTCGGCCCGTCTGGTCCCCGAGAATCCCCTCCGCCTGAGCCCTAACATACGGTCAGACGCAACGCACAGAACACCATGAAGCCAGAGACTCAGAATGTGTGTGGGAAGAGCACATTTATTCAGAACATTTCTGCACCTGGGGGGGGGGGGGGGGGGCTTTATTCCTAGGACCACATAACTTAAAATGACTCAAACTAAAACAGTGTATGTCTGTGCTGACCTTCCTGAAAGCTGAAACCCGAATAAAACTGCTGCCTGCTCTTCTCAGCGCGTGCCTGTCTCCTCCAGGGAAAGTGGCCACTGTTAGGTCAGTGAATACCTGCTCCCCAAACCCTCCCCCTCGCCCCCAATCTGGTTTCTGTGAATCGCTGCGTGTTTGCACACATCTATCAACAGCAGTAAAGTAGTAAAATTAAAATGTCAAATGAGTTTGCACTGGCTACACGCTAAGCAAGAGCTAGTCATGCGAGAGGGGGCTGGTCTGGCTTGAGTAAAAGTATGCGGCCCCCACAAATGGAGTGTTTTTACGCCATCACGAAGTAAGGAAGTGTAACTTTACTACGTAGTCGCCAAACGCCCATTTGATAGACCTCTGTAAAAATCCTAAAGGGGTAAATTCTGCTGTGGGTATAATGCTTTGCACAATGGCCTACATCATGCATGTTAGCGTACAGCGCGAGTACCTATTATCTTGATGCCATAAAAGCTGGCTCATTAACCGTGAAACTCCTTGAAGCAGGAAGTAAATCACATGGAAATTCGATCACATAGGCCTACTTCCCTGTTCTTGAATCCAACCTACTATAATTCCCCATTATTTAGTCAGAGTAGTAATTTTAGATTACATACATTTGAAAAGAATAACTGTACGGGCAGGTGTGTGTGTATACAATGTATTGTGTGAGCATGTGAGTGTTTGTGTGGGTGTGTGTGTTTGTGTGTAAGCATACAAGTATGTGTGTGTGTGTTTAATGACAAACAGTGTTAAGCAGGCGCTCCGACATGTTGAAAAGCTCTTGGGTTCCACTTCACACAGCCTGGGGCTTCCTGACAGTGTTGGGAACACTACTGAAAGTGTAGTTGTACAGACTACTAATTACTTCAGTTCCCACTGAAGACCAAGCTACACTAATGAGAACTGTAGCTATAGTACAACTACTAAAAAATGTAGTTCAAACTGCATAAATTATCAAACTTCAAAATGTAACAGAAATTTGTATTATGCACAACACGCATGTCGGCGTGTTGGGTACGGTACCCAACGTGCATTGGTGAGCTTTTCTATTATGATATAGACAAATAATAAAGGCTTTTAAAAAGATTTTTCACTGGAGATTGTGTGCCTTGGAGTGTTGTAGTGCTGTCAGCCTACTAATTAAAATTTTCTTGTATAAAATAATTTTTGTCAGCAAAAATTACTGACCCGCAATATGTTTGGTGTTTTTATAAAACTCAACTTATTGTACCTTCCTGAGTCACTGGACTTGGAAGCCTACCAAGCCTTGGATTTTGTAGGGCTGTCGGCGTACTAATTAAAATTTTCTTCTACATGGATATGAACCCCACCACAGCATTATTTAAAGCCATGGCAGTGTTCTCTTTCTACTGCTTTTGTAAAAATTATTTATCTGGCAAAAAAATACAAGGGCAAAAACAATTGCACAAACAATGGATGTCTCAGATTACATAAGAGTATCTCTTATCGTATCTAACATTTAATTTAGATTCAGAGAGAGAGAGAGAGAGATGCTATTTGCTCAAATGGGTTTGTAAAAAAATGTTTCAGGGTCAAAAGTAGTTGGTAGTTCCTATAGTTAACTACACCTCAAAATGACAAAAAATAACTAAATAACTACCACAACCACTACACAAATTTAAATGCAGTTGAACTACCAGCAAACTGCTGCAAATTACTAGTTTAACTACATGTAGTTAAACTACTCCCCAACACTACACTTCCAGATGAGGCCAGGGGTACACATACAGCTCCCCACCTAATTCATTAAAGGAGCTATATGTAACAAATTTACTGTACTAAATCATAAAATGACCATGATATGTCATCAGAGATTAAGGAAACATGCTAAGTCGAAATACTGGCTTCTCCGACAACAATGCTACAGCCAGCATGTTCTAATTTGAAATTTCCATTCCGGGTCGGAACGTCTGTATTTGTTTAGGCCTGTGCTGTGTGATTCACGATTCTCCGAGTTGACTCCGCCCACTGGCCCATTACGAACAACCAGATGTACTCCGGCACTCCGACAGCCGATTTACGAATGCCTAAGCTAAGTTCAACATGGTTTTCATTTAGCTAGCTAGCTAAAGATTTAAATATATATATATGTATATAGTTACTAGCTAAACATACCACAAACGTTAGCTTATGGCTGTGTAACCGTAAACATAGCCAGCCATGCATCTAGCTAACATTCAGAGTTATAAAAAATCCACATGAGCTGGTTTATAATTTTCAAACAATAAATAAATTGCAGACGTATACATTAGCTGATCAACTTACAGTGTAGGACTCGTCGTCGCTTGTCATTGTCAAAATAGAATAAGCTTGTCTCAGAATATAATGTTGCGCTCGGCTCTTCTTGCGCCCGTGTTCGTTCAGTGTCCTCAACCTGGCAACCCGCGTGAGCTTCGAGTCTGGGGAGGAGGGGGAGGGCAGAGACAACTTTCTCCAATATTGTGAATTTGGACTGCAGTACCCATTTTAAACGCTCGGTGTCAATGTTACATATAGCTCCTTTAACTACACTGAATCCACTTCCAGTGTCTGACCCCTCCCAATGTTTGTGCTTCAGAAAGCCCGCAGGGGTGTGCATTCTGCAGCTCTTATTCTTACCTTGCTCGACAGTTTAATGCTGCTTTTTTTTTAGAAAGTTAGTTTTCAAACCATCCATCAGAAAATAGCCCCCCTTCGGGGGCATGCTGCAAGTACAAAATCACATTTTGTTACATAGACGCACTCTCTTAAATTATTCAACGAGTGCGAGAAAGACAAAGTATTTGTGTCAATACTAATACTGTACGGCATTCATTTCCATGAAAAATACCTAAAGCCACACTTCATTTGCCCATAGAGCTTTTGTCCCTCTTTTTTCATGAAACCTTCAAACGTTCCCTCAGACAGAAAATAAATTGGCAAATAAATAATATGCCAATAAAATCTGTGGAATTCATGTATCCTCGTTAGTTATTATGGAGGGCGAACAAACACATTAACAGCTCAAGACTGTGCGCACCTTTTGTCCCTACGGTTTACAGTGAACAGGATAGTTTGTGTCAATGCAAACATTCCACAGCTTTAAATGAAAGAAATGCAGAATTATTCAGTACCCAATGCAAAGATAGCTACTGCTCTGAGAAGCACCCAATGCAAAGATTACTACTGCTCTGAGAAGCACCCAATGCAAAGATAACTACCAGTCTGAGAAGCACCCAATGCAAATATAACTACTGCTCTGAGAAGCACCCAATGCAAATATAGCTACTGCTCTGAGAAGCACCCAATGCAAATATAGCTACTGCTCTGAGAAGCACCCAATGCAAAGATAACTGGTGCTCTGAGATGTTTAAACCACAAGAAATAAATATAAGTAGTGTGTAGATTATGTAAACAATTTTTTTTTTTTAAATTAGAACAAATTTAAGAGCTATAATTAAAGAGACACTGAACTCGCTTATTATGATGATTGGCGGCTACTCCAAGTTAAATGAAATGATAACTGTATGTGATACAATACCTTTGCCTAATAGTATGCAGAACACTGTGTAGAGGGATGCAGAAGCTCTCAATAACACAGAAAGAGCTCTCAGAGTTTGGAAGAAAGTTTACGGGAATTGAAGACCCTGGTGCTAAAAGTACTGAAGTCACAAAATGTCTATTTTGAGAAAATCAAATCTGAAAATATAATTGATCCATAAAATCAGCCATTAAAAGTTTTGCTGTTTTTATGCATTGCTTAGGCACCTTTTCTGTTAACAATATTTATAGGGCGGACTTAGCTAAACAAATACAACATGTTTCTTGATATTTCTCAACTTGAATTGTCTAAAAATGTGACTTCTGTACTTTTAGCACCAGGGTCTTCAATTACTCTTCAGTTCCAGCAACAAAGCAAAATGAGGGGATATTTTTACATTTCAAAAGGAATTAATAATAAAGTGGATGTGAGAACCATGTAATTTATTCCCAATCTATTTTAATGTATTTGAAAATCAAAAAAAGTATGTAATATTTAATGATTTAACATTGTTTGAGGAAGATGGCTCTTGTTGAGTTCTGTCAGCAAATTTTAGGGAGGGGGTGAATGAAAAATTATGCACTGATTATAAGAAGTATATTTTTCACAGACAAAAAGTCATTAATACCTGGAAGTGTGTGTGAGGACGGACAGGGTACAAAGATTCAGTTGGTGTTCAGGGCCAGCCTTGATGCTGGATGCACTTCAGACAGTGAGAAATAGCGGAGTGTAAAAAGACTGCTCCTATCATCAAACATTCTTACGTTTTTATGGAAGAATAAAGGGGAAGCTATCTGAGCACGGCATGAATTAAAGCAGCACAAAAAAAATCTGAATTATACAAAAGGCACCAGACATTAAAGAAAGAGAAGTGATGAAGTAATGATAGGTGAAATACAGAGCAGTAAATTAAAGGTTGTATCAGCGATTTTGGGTGACGTCACTTCTGAAGCGAAATCCCAAACAAACATACTTATGAATAATTATGTTATGTTTTAAAAAATAGTGTTCAAGCATCCAGAATTATAACCACGTTAATAACGTTTGTTAGAAACCAAACCGTTTGTAAATCCGTCAAGATTTCAGCGAGATAAGAGTATTAGCGTTTGTGCAGATCATTGTGATTGGTTGGAATACTGTTTATTTTGGTTTTGAGTGGTTGGTAGTACCATTTGTTTTTGTGTACGATCTCATAGGCTGCCTACAGAGACGCGGTTTTTTGACGGCCTGCTTATGGGGCGGGCAGCTAGCGGATCGTGAGGAAAAATCAGATGAATGTGATCATTTATGTTTCCACCCAAAATCGGTGATACAACCTTTAAGGGGAAAATTCACATCGGAAATTCAATGCAGAGAATACAATTAGCTTTAGTGACTTGACTTTCTATGTTATGATAGGGTGCCACAATATATTTTAAAGTTTGCATTCGTCTAAGGGTCTATCTGGAAGAAAAAAATAAGATTTTATCTGATAATTTAAAGTACAAATTTAATTTCCATCCAATGGATCAAATATTTTATGAAAGAGCAGTAGGCATGTTTCTCTGAAACAAACAAACGTTGGGACACAATTGGATTCACAAAGTCCAGAATTATCAGTCAGCCTTGTGAGGGTCATCTATTTAGTGTGTCCAAACAAAGTTTAATTTTCCAACAAGCATTTGCTCTGTGCACAACAAAACAAATATCAAGCTCAGATTGTATTGCACATGACTTTACTGCATAACATATGACAAAATATTACATGTTTTGAGAGAATAATGCTAGGTACCATTTACAATATGCCACAGGAAAACAGAACGTAATAAAATGCACCTATTAGTTCCTGAGTGGTTACTTTCTTACCACTATACATCTATACTAATAACAGAAAAGTCCATTATTATGCATATCAACCCTTAATTTACTCTAGGAGAACCACTGATGTATTAAACAAAGCTTACTGAAATGAATGAACACACAACATGATTCTTAGAGTTAATTAAACTCTAACAGTTTGTTTGTGCAGTATGAACCACATGTACTCTATTAAACTTTACGGTACTCTATCAGAGTTAATTTTACACTGAACATTTTGTTGTATACCAGATAGATGAATTCGATCATCAAAACTGAATTTGACGCTGAGGAAAAAAATAAATTAAAAAATAACAGTCTTGACTAAAAGCAGATGGGGCGCTTGGCCTGTAGAAGCACTTCATGTGTCACACAGTTTCCCTCAGGGTATTCCAGTCTTCCATGTGCCTTTTGCCAGGTCGACGTTGTAAATAAGAACCTGTTCTTAATTGTCTTGCCTGGGTAAATAAAGGTTAAATAAATAAAAAAAATTAAAAAACTTACAGCGTCAGGCCTGCTCAAAACGCACATTTTATTTCACACGCAAAAGCAGTCACGCTTTCCAATCAGGGCGGAGAGCAGCAAGGCGGCCGTCTACGCCCACAATAATGAGAGAAGTAAACACAGTCGCATAGCCGAGGGGGATGGCGGTTAGACTTCCCCTCTTCCTCGTTCTTTCTCAATCATCCGCAAGGCTGTCACATTAAAATGCATCCGGGGTTCAGGCCAACGGTTCAATGATGTCACCGTATGACGGTGTCATGCGGCCTTGATATTTAAACCCAACTCTCAAACTTTCATCAGCAAGCCTAAAGTCCTTTACTGGCTTAAACAATTTCTATTTATTATCAAGTCTCTATATGACTGAGCTAGCTATCGAAATTGTGGCTCAGACAGTAATGAGGCTGGACAGAATAAATACTGGGAATGGATATTAATGCGTCATACGCCAGGTCAGATTCAAGCATAGTTTAATTACTCAGCCAACCTAAGCTGGAACACCTCCACACATCGTTCTGGCCCAGTTTAACCCCTGGAAAAGATTTTACTGAATCACTTCCAAAATAATCCTTAAATAGGTTAAAAAAAATGGAACTAACCTCAAGAATGAGGAAAGTTGGAGCACAAAGAGCTTTTGAGTGTTTTAGCACATTTAATGACTAAAACAGACTGACATCTCAACTGAATCCTGGATTTCCCTCTCCCTCTGTCAAACTGAGGAATTCCCTAATGCGAGAGCACATTAGGGATCCAGAGCGCAGACTCTGAGTCTCCACAGCTTCAGGGGAACAAGGTCTAATTAATAAAATACGGTGCGATAAAGTCGTATCCTTGACCAGTCTTGAACTGGGTAGAATGTTGAGCACGTGGCAGGAGCGACCTCAGTTAGGTACATTATCTCTGCCAGCTGAACTGAAAGAGCCTTTGCACAAAGATGTCAATTGATCCCTGATTCAAAGTGCTGTCTCCTTATTTACATTGCACATGAGTCCCTCCATAAGCCAGGATGGGACTGGGGACATTGGCGAAATCGACATGTAAACTTCCCCTTCCTCCGACTGGCCGCCAGAATGCAGGGAAGGATATGCTAGGAATATCTGAGAAGATACCCTACAATAGGGACCTGAGGAAGTTTGAGGACGTGAGGGGGAAAGTGCATCTCCAGACTTGTCCCCACAGATACAGTAGGGGCTGTTTCCGGAAGCTTCACCCACACAATGAGACGTGGACACACATCCTGCCATTTGCACAAACAAGCCTGTACATCGAACAGCTAGAAGAGAGGAGCAATTTGTTAGACTGTCTGCAACATGTCTGTCCGTCTATATAAACTCCTCAAAAAAAGTTCGGAAACGTTATTTCGGTCGATTATTCCTCCCCTTTAATAATACCAATTGGTATTGTATTTTATATCGTTGGAAAGCCTGATTAGTCACCTTTACAACGAGGTACAACTTGTAAGGATCATGCATTCGTGGAATGAGCAACACAGCTAACCGTGTGGGTAGCGGCCCAAAAAAATGTGCCAAAATCCCCTGCAATATTCTTCTGTTGGTATTCACTCTCGTTTTGAGCTTCAAGTGCTGGCAGGTGTATGCCAGTCAGATTGCTGCACAGATCGCGTGACACCTTTCAATGGGGGCAGTGTCATGGTGTGGGGCGGTATCTCTCTCACAGGCAAAACAGACCTTGTCATCATTGAAGGTAATCTCAATGCAGTGAGATATCGGAATGAGATTCTGGAGCCAGTGGCGATCCCATATCTCCAGAATCTGGGAATTAACTCCATCCAACGCTCACCCCCCACAGAGCCAGGATCATCACAGAGTACCTCCAGAATTTGGGAGTGGAGAGGATGGAATGGCCTGCCGTGAGTCCAGACCTCAACCCAATTGAACACCTGTGGGATCAGCTTGGGCGTGTTGTACGTGCCAGAGTGACCAACGCAACCATGTTGGCTGACTTGCGGCAAATCCTGGTTGAGGAATGGGATGCCATCCCACAGCAGTGTGTGACCAGGCTGGTGACCAGCATGAGGAGGAGGTGCCAAGCTGTTGTGAATGCGTATGGATCTTCCACACGCTACTGAGGTCCCTGATAGTGTAAAATGAATAAAGTGTAAAAATGGCCAATATGTGTTGTTTTTTCCTTATTACTGTGGGAGAGTGCAATCATACAATCCACCAAGCAACTCAAAACGAGAGTGAATACCAACAGAAGAATATTGCAGGGGATTTTGGCACATTTTTTTGGGCCGCTACCCACACGGTTAGCTGTGTTGCTCATTCCACGAATGCATGATCCTTACAAGTTGTACCTCGTTGTAAAGGTGACTAATCAGGCTTTCCAGCGATATAAAATACAATACCAATTGGTATTATTAAAGGGGAGGAATAATCGACCGAAATAACGTTTCCGAACTTTTTTTGAGGAGTTTATATACCTACGGAAAGAGGAAAGCACAAGTGTGAGTGAGTGGTGAGTGCTTGTGTGTCTGTACATGCGTGCATGCAATAAAACATACTTTTAAATTGCATCAGAGGAATAGCAGCAAGCTGATACAAGTAGCCGCTGATACAATTAAAAAGTTTTTTTTTTTTTTCTGTTACATACATACACACGCTTTTCCTCATGCTTTGCAGACAGACGGACGGACGGACGGAGAGACAGACAGAATGATAAACAGAAGTAAACGCAGACAGATACGTTCCAGGCAATGTAACACATTTTGTTCTGACGGGGATGTGTGTAGGAGGGAATGACTGCTTGCTTTTCAGATACAAAAGATCCTGATAAAATTACAGGTGACAGTAGAACTGCTCAATCTTATTAACCCCAAACAAATTAGTTTTCCTTTTTTATCTCATTCCAATTTGGACATTAGAGAACCCATAATTAAGTGTTTATTATTCTGATTAACTCTGTGGCCCAGCATAATAATTATATCATTACACCAATTTTAGTGGATGTATTTCTTAAAAAATTTTTTTGCAAGCAGTTAAGTACTGGCTGCCTGTCTGTGTTATGTGACTCCTTTTCACAGGTAAAGTTGTTTCCCTGTGTTCTGGCGTGAAACCCATTTTTCACTGTAGCATAGCCTTTACCTCAATTTTACTTTATCTTGTCTTCACTGTGACACAGGTCCAATTGAAGCCAGGTTTGCACCTCATCAAATTTCTGAAACCACCTTTTTTACAAGGTCAAAGTGGTCAAACACAGGCTTTGGGCCGACAGTTATAAAGTGTGAATGAATAATCATGTTTATGAGCTGCGCACCGACGGTAATTATATATTTTTTTGACATACTACAATTGTCTTGGTGTCTTGACAAAAACAAGTTGCAGTGAAAATATTTTCAAAAATATATTTTATTTCATTTTTATTGAATGTCCCTTGTAGTGTAGGTTTCAGCAAAGTATATGGTAATATGGTTCTTAAGGCAAAGACCAGAGTCTCATGTTCCCTACAGGGGATACAAATTTATTTGGTTACAGGATGGTAATAACACATTTCAATAATGGCACTTCCTTGATGCTGTTTTATCTGAAATCCTTCAGGTAATTGGGACTTAAAACGTTGACACAAGGCTCCACACAAAATGGTCACCTGTAGTACAGAAAAAAAGATTGCTGGTTTATGGCATTGGACTGCGTGAGGTACTTTTAGTTATTTTACACAAATGACAATCAGTCTCTGGATAGACACAGATTAAACTATCATTTTTATGAGATCATTCACACTTAATTTAGAATAGAAATGTTATGCAGTTTATGCGTGAATATGACACAATAATAAGCACTACAATTGCATTAAAATATTCTCTCCATACTAAGCGTATGCATATTCAGGTCGGCCGTTTATGAGACTGATTCACCAGCGTCCTCGCCAAGGAAACTTTAAGTCTTGGAGCCCAACTTTTCCAGTAACCTCAAGCCAATCTTTCCAGCACAGCGTTTCTCTGCAATTTCATATGTTCCAGCCTCACCAGCCAATGAAACTGCAGGGCTCTGTGCCAGCTGGAAGATCCGTGTTCCCCCGGAGACGACTGTGCCCAGAACATGGGGCCTCTTTTAGTGGGCACAATCACAGATTCTTTATTCTCACCAGATAATCAGCTCCTGCATGTCTTATGTCCTTCATGCTACATACAGATCTGAGTATCGGGTGAGCCTAGAGAATCTGTGGCACAACTTTCCTTAATAAACTGCATGTGATAATCTAGAATCTGCTCATATATTTGTGACAGATATTTTTTCCAATACCTTTTCAAAGAGTTAGCATTTAAAAATGTTACACAAGTCACCGAATGTCAAATATTAGTATTAATGAGGGAAATATTGCTTTGTGAGTCACTCAATGTCTGCTTTGCATCATGTCGATTAATAACAATTTTATTAAACATTAGTAAATGTGGCTTTATATATTGTTCCATCATCACCAGTACGGTTTGCACTGCCAGTGTATATATTCATATACAAGTATCTTTAAAGTCATATTTAGTAGACTGATAGCCCGCATGCCTACACTGACACACCTGACGTTACTGATTCATAACTTTTCCACTCTCATTCTTCTCTACATTATTTAGATTTTTGTCTGAGGTAGAATGCCATAGAAAACACCAGAGCAGACCAAAATTTTCAAAGTGAAAAATGAGATCAAGATGCTTCTGTTGAGACCAAGCTACCATGACGTGGTCTCTGACCAACTAAAGCAAAGGTGTTGACTGACGATACAAATGTTTCCAAATAATAAAATTGGTTTAACCCTTGTGTGGTGTTCGGGTCTGTGGGGCCCGTATTCAGTTTAGTAAAAGAAAAATTATACAATTCATAATTTTTTCAACCTGAGACTCATTGGCCTTGGCTCATTTTCTGTGATAAACATGTAAAAGAACACAAAAATCACATTTTATCACAAAAAACAAACATCACTTTTATTGATAAATGTGATCTAGCAGAGGTAAATGTTCAATATTAACCATATATGCTGTCTATATTGCTTGTAATTGAGATAAAGTCAATATCTGTGAAGTATTTTTATGTAAATTGTTATGGCTTTATTGTTTTAAAAACCAAATAATGTTGTGGGTCCACCAGACCCACGAACACTGGGTGAGTAACAAAAACACGAGCACCACACAAGGGTTAAATATAGACATATTCAAAGAACATTTGCTTACTCTCTTCCCTAACACATTAATTTTACAAATTAAAAAAATAATTACGAAAAGAACTTCCGCACACTTAGATCCATGCGATATTTAATTTCTTGCCATTTATTCACAAAAGTAAAAAATAAAAATCACATGTTAAGGGTGTGTGCGGCAGTGCACTGCGGGTAGGAATACTGTTTCGCAAAAGGTAAACCGTGATGAACATCTCCTCCACTTCTCCTTCCAGACACATCTTTTAAACGGCTTTTAAATTCAGATGCAGATGCACTAGCACAACACACTAGCGCTTTATAATTAGAGCAGTATGCACTCTAGGATAGACCAACGTGGTCTCACGCGGACTCGTCACATAGCGACGCTTCTGCCCAAGCGTCGCTATGTGACGCCAAAGGTAGCCTTTTGCGTCGTATATTGACGCAGCCTTTTGCGTCGTATATTGACGGTTGTGGCCACATAATTTGTCTTTGGTTGTGGCACTTCAATATTATGCTTTTTTATTTTTATTTTTTCTTCATCTGGTAGAGAGTTACGTGAACTCTTGTGTTCGGGCTCGCCCACTATCTTAACAGTTCGGGCATGAGCCCGAGTTACATGAACTCCTGTGAGGTTATGTTTAGGGGTTGGGGGTTGGGTACGGGAATCACGAACTCAGAAAGATCTCCGCGCACACGGCGAAGACTGAGCGGGCATGCTCGCAGTCGGTTATCATGAGCAAAGCTGTCGCCACAGTAGGATTCGTAAATTCGAGACGAGTGCGTCAAATAATGACGCAAAAGGCCTCCTTCTGCGTCTAAAGGATGACGCCGTAGGAGCTGCCCAAGCGTCGCTATGTGACGACTTGGGAGTGAGACCAGGCTGGATAGACAATATGTATGCATTTTACTTTATGTATTCAAGTAGGACGGTAGCTGGGCTCATTAAGGACTTGCATGACAATGTGTGCATGATTATGACTGTATGATGATGTAGGAGTGTATGTACAAGCAAGGCAGTCTGTGTGATATTTACTGGTTTTATGTTATGTTATCTCTGTTGTTAAGAGCTTCACTGAGGCAAATTCCAATCAACATGGTTGAAACGGCAATAAAGTATTGAATCTTGACTTTTACATTACAGTTCAGAAATGTGATTGGTCACGTTTGGGGCATCTTGATATACAGACTGCAGTGGGCCCGAACAATAACTTCATAACGGGTCCATGAAGTCAACTGTCCCGTTCCACAGAACTGTGATGACCATAAATGAGACCCGAAACTAAGGCGGGTCGGGATTCACAGCAAAACACAAAGGCCAGCAGGGAAAAGCACCCCAGCGAAGCGAGTCCCTCGACGTATGAGGCGATTAGTGCGACCAAAACCAAGCCTTCTCTCGTTCTCACTGGAACACGTCCACATCTGATAATAACAAGTGTGGCTTTTTGTTTTTGAGCTCAGTAAACAACCAGAACATCTGTTGCTACGGTAAACTCTCCAAACGCTCCATGACAATTAAGTTAAATTACATTTGGCAACATCTTTACCGTGGGAGCACTTTGCACATCTGGTTTTAAATGTCACCAAAAAATGTGTATACGTATGTGCTAAGAGGATTATTGTAGGCCAACTGGTGTTCAGGGTTACAGAATTTCATTTTATTTCTGAGAAAATAGCTGCAAAGACTGAAATCGAGAAGATTTCATTCAGACACTGATGAGCAAGCCACGAAAGTGACAAAAATCAGAACAGAACAAAAAAAAAAATATTTGTTTCACTAAAACAATGTTTGTTCTGGAACAGTCCGTACCACCGAGACCATTTCCACTCATCTGAGTTTCCGTTTCCCTTTGCTCACTTCTGTGCCATTTTCTCAGCATGGCCAGGGGCCTGATTTATGACAGAGGCCTGGTCAGCATTCAAGGCCGCCACAGACACACAGTGTGCGCATAATGAAACAAAATATACAATAACCAGGATTCACTTATGATTGGAAATATATCGGAGAGATAACTGGAGATAAATCAAAAGATGTATCCTTTTTCTGCTGTCAAAATTAAAAGCAAAAAGCACTTTTCTTCTGGCCCTGCTGCTCTGGCTCATATCAGAAAATGACAGCTTTTACAAGAGAGAGACTGGAAAGAAATTACACTCTCACAGATCATATAAATTGACAGTAAAAAAAAAAAAAATCATGAAAGAACCTCCAGCTGGTTCAGGATGCAACCGCTCAGATTTTTATGAGAACAACAAAGTATGAACATATTACACCCATACTTCCATTGCTTCACTGGCTAACCATTAAGTATTGGGCTGATTTTAAGGTTCCGTTTCAATCTTTCAAAGTATGGAATAGCACTGGTGGACTGGTTAGGAACACACAATTATGGGTAATTTCTTTGGAGAAAAAAATAGGGTTAAGACCGTGGCAACATCCTCTTCCAGTAGTCATAAGAGAGAAGCTCCATAGCTCCACCAATCAAAGAGTACTTTGGTAAGAATCAACAGAACAATGACCGTGGTGTTTGGTGCATGCAGTTTCCTGCTTATACCGACAGGGAGTGGCAGTTGTAAAAATGGACTACAAGTTTGTGTCAGATTTTCAGTGAAGTAGTTCTGTTACACATTAATCTTCTAATGAGTGTGATTACCGCTGGCTTGGTTATCTACAAAATGAGGTTATACGAATGGTACTGATGATAATTAATGTACACAAGTAATGATTCCAACAAATAAATTACTGAAATTATTACACATTAAGTTATAAACATTTTAGAGTTCCGAATGACCTCCATTCCTGATGTGTTTATGCCTCTGGCTGTAAGAGGGACATTTACCGTCTGTTCATGAAAGCATAATTTAGCATGTGTGCCTTTCGTTGTTCAGTCTGTTTTATGCCTGAAGAAAACAACCCCATGCCTGCGTCAGGAAATACAAATATGTACCGCTACACTTTTAGCTTCCTACCTCTCTAAGTTTGACGGATTAATCCAATCAGAAACTATTCATCACTCTACATGCAGAACTGGGTCAGAAACTTGTCTCAAACACTTTCCCTCATTATACGCTGCTAAAATTTGAAAGCACTCCAGCAGATACCATGGAATACATTTTCACAAACCAATACAAATGAAGGAATAATTGTATTTATTCTGAATATTGGTGAAAATAAAAACGAATTGTTACTGGTGTCTAAAGGGTTGAAGTATGTCAAATAATTACTTGACCCAGGCCTGCTGTGTAATTGCAATGGAATGACTGGTATAGTGTTTATTCTGCACCCTTAAAAAATCAAACACAGGGTTAAGGGTTACAGTCTTGTACTGGAAGCAGTGCACGGTCCAGAAACAGGAAATTTCTGTCCTTGGTACAAAAACATGAAAGGCTCCAGGGCACTATATGCCTCGGATGGGGAGGAACTAAAGGAAGCTGCCATGGTGACCCAGACCCCCATTATCATATAAACATATACACAAGAAAAACTTTCTCACAGGACATTCCTAGTCCTCACGGGTGCCCCGGAATGGCATTTAAAGTGGCGCTTTTTGAGGTCTTCACAACTGGCCCAAGGAAATGTAGGCGCTGCTGGGATCATCCTCAAGAGACCTCATGTTAAGCGAGTTACATTTTTTTAGGCGTAAACTTCCCAAAAGTAAAATTTTTCGATATTTATTGCAATTTTCTTTTAGCTGCTGAGAGGGGGATATTTGGTTATTTTAGGCCTTGTTTTCACAGTGATGGTCCGAACTCTCCGCTGCGTGCGGTGAGAAGTGGCCTTGTCCCTCTCTCTGTCTGAATTTCCATTGGTGATGCAGTTGCCCTTGCTCCAGGCATCAGGGAGCCGTTAGAAATCTGCATTTACAAACACCAGTGATTTTCTCACGTGGAAAAAAAAAAAGACAAGCAAAAACACAGGAAACTACAAATATAAAGCGTCTTGTATGCCGTTAGCATGCAAGATTAATGAGGCCCTGCCGTGAAATACATGCCAAAAACAACAAAACTATGCAACCTTGAAAGCAACCAGTTCCAATAAATTGGATCTGAATCCATGTGGAAGGAAGACGGTTTCTGGGATAATTGCAGAAAGCCAGGACATATCTCTATTTGCTGAGCCATAAAATTTTCAAGCCGTCTGTTTTGTGGTACACACACACCACGGCACGCACTGACCGGTGCTTCAAAGGCTTCTGGGATTTCTCAGGCCTGTAACACCAGGCGCAGACAAAGACACCTCCTTCTCCACTTCCCCCCCCCCCCTAGAGATACAGCATCGCCCTCCAAAAGTTTCCTATTTTCCACTAATCCCATGACAAAGCAAAAGATTTTCAAAGCCTGGATTTCCCCTTATATAAGTACATTGGTGGAACCATAAATATCAAAATATATTATTCGCATAAATTCTATATACACAGATCCTTTCCAAAAAATTAGAATATCATGGAAAAGTTTTTTTTTTTCCCATAATTCCATTCAAAAAGTGAAACTTTCATAGATTATAGATTCATTACACACAAAGTGAAATATTTCTAGCCTTTATTTGTTTCATTTTTCATAATTTTGGCTTACAGCTCCAGAAAACCCCCCAAAACAGTATTTCAAGAAATTAGAATAGTGTGTCGAAAATCAGCATTTACTTCAGTTATTTCAGAGAATGAGTGGAGTGGCTTGACTCGAGGAATCCGACAGTTGTAGCCCATGTCCCGGATACGTCTGTACGTGGTGGTTTTTGAAGCACTGACTCCAGCCTCAGTCCACTTCCTCTGCATCTCCGCCAAATTTTGGAATCGTCTTTGCTTGACAATCCGCTGAAGCCTACGGTCATCTCTTTTGCTTGTGCACCTTCTCCTGCGACATTTTTCCCTTCCACTAAACTTTCTATTGATATGCTTGGACACTGCACTCTGTGAACAGCCAGCCTCCTTAGCGATGACCTTTTGTGGCTTACCCATCTTCTGGAGGGTGTCAATGATGGTCTTCTGGCCAATTGTCAAGTCTGCAGTCTTCCCCATACTGAACCAAACTGAGATAAACTTTGCAGGTGTTTTGAATAAATTAGATGATAGTGTGACACTCAGTCTAAAACATTAATTCTCTGAAATAACTGAAATAAATGCTGATTTTCGACACACTATTCTAATTTCTTGAAATACTGTTTTGGGGGTTTTCTGGAGCTGTCAGCCAAAATTATGAAAAATGAAACAAATAAAGACTAGAAATATTTCACTTTGTGTGTAATGAATCTATAATCTATGAAAGTTTCACTTTTTGAATGGAATTATGGAAAAAAAAAAACTTTTCCATGATATTCTAATTTTTTGGAAAGGATCTGTATATATATATATATATATATATATACAGTTGAAGTCGGAAGTTTACATACACTTAGGTTGAAGTCATTAAAACTAATTTTTAACCACTCCACTGATTTCATGTTAGCAAACTATAGTGTTGGCAATTCAGTTAGGACATCTACTTTGTGCATGACACAAGAAATTTTTCCAACAATTGTTTACAGACAGATTATGTCACTTTTAATTCACTATATCACAATTCCAGTGGGTCAGAAGTTTACATACACTAAGTTGACTGTACCTTTAAATTTTTAATATTTGTTAATATTCGGCTTTCAGCCTCGGGCCAATCACCACCCCTGTCGTGCCATATATTCTTGTATATATACGGCATGTCGTGGTTTATATCATATATATAAACACACAATGAGTCAAACATTGGTTTTAAACCAATAAAAAAAATTATTCTGAGTGCTTCTGCTGAATAAAAAATTAAACATTATCTTAATTTACAGCAAATTAAAATCGTGTCTGTTTGTTGTGTGTCGATTTTGGTCTTTGGAGCATCAACTTGTTTGACATCGATCACATGGGTATGCAGACACTGATGTGAGAAACAGGCCTTATCATCACGTCAGGACGACCATTGGCCAGGGACTATCCCTAATATTGGGTTGTGTGGAGGGAGTACTCATAGTTCTAAGAAGCAGGATCGTTAAACAGAAGTCAGTAAAACTAACATATGGAATTCATTGTTAAGTCTTTTCTCATGAGCAGTCAAGAGGGAAAGTATCTTACTTGGCTGGATGTATTCAGTCACATAAAGTCCATGAATACTGAAAGAGTGGTAAAGAACAGGGTGGAATAAGTGACACTAAAGAACAAAAGGCATTCACTGTGTCCTACCTGATCACAAGCCATTACCATACAATGCCACGCAGTGCCTGGAAACGATGCTCTACACCAGGGATGTCAAACTCATGCCATCGAGGGCCGAGTGTATGCAGGTTTTTGTTCCAACTGTGCCCTACACCAGCTGATTTCACTAATTAGCTCAGCTCTTCAACCAAGGAGGTGAACTAATTAGTGGAATCAGCTGGTGTAGAGCATGGTTAGAACAAAAATCTGCATACACTCGGCCCTCAATGGAACGAGTTTGACACCGCTGCTCTACACTGTTAACGTAACAATTGCACCTGCTTTGGGTGGCAGCAACTGAGCACAGCGCTGTACAATCCTAGCATTGTAGCCTTTTGAATCATAACACGGAAAACGCACAGCATGTTGTTGGACCATTACGTCATATGGCATTATAAGATTAAGATGGTAGACTGTTGTTTTTGCGAACGCAAAGAGGAGGCGGATCCAGTACACACGCCAAAATCAAACGCAGACACCCAACAGTCTCCCGGCCCAACACTTCTGTAAGTGTTGCAGCAAAGCTAACAAAAACTCTGCATTATCACGACTCATCCACCATTAGCATGTTTCTCTGTTGTAAATATACATGGTTTTGGTGTCATCATTCTTTTATTCATTTTTATTAACTGGTCACTCCTACAGAACCCCTTCAGCACTCTCACACACAGCACTGTTGACTCTGAAAGGGGATCTTCCCTTAATGGAAACATAACTCCAGATTCAATTGGTTGCATAATTTAAGTGCCCCCCCCCCCCCCCCACCCCCCCAAAAAAAAAAAAAAACACTCCAACATCCGCATAATATTAAAAATAAAGCACAAGCATTACTGCATTCCTCTATGTTTCACATACTAAGCCTACTGTGATTAGACAGATCTGGAATAAACAGTAGCTACCATTATAGCCACTGTGAACACTAACCCAATGGCACGTCCTGATTTTGCCGAGTCGTCAGCAACCTCAGGTCAACATCAACTGCCCCGCCCCAAAATATTTAGACCGCACCTCCTCAGTCGTCACAAATCAATAAGCCAATCACCATCTTTAACCGGGCCGCCGGGGAAAAGGGAAAGAACCGCCAATCTACCGATTCAAATTTTCCCAAAACGTTCATCACATAGTACAGGTAAGTACATTTAGACATCTTAAATATGTGCCCTTTGCTTATTATATGGCATAACTTAAATCTCTGCTATATCTTAATATAGCTGACCTCCCGGGCCAACTAGCTTTATTTCTTTTATTAATCTGTTTATATTTTAACATTAACAATGCAGTAATTCAGGCAATATAATCTTAGCTAGCTAACGGAGCTAACAGAGAAGCATATTAACTTTAACTAACGTTATCTGGCGAAGCTTTATGAACGTTTAGCAGCATTTTGAATAGTTTAACTAACGTTACAATAACGTTACAGACAGGGAGCGAGAGGTGGCGAAAGGTTACAAAAACAGTACAGCTGAATTCCCTGATTTAAAATACGAAAATGGGGAATAGTGAATTCACCTGTGGCGTTGTCGTGACAGACGAGGCAAACAACAGCGCTACGTGTAAGCCCGTAGCTAGGCGTATTTATTAGAAACGGTGCATGGAAGTAAGAATATACGTTGGGGAAAAGCTGTGTGTAACGTTAGGCGAGGACAGGACTGGGAGTCCCCGGGGTCACTGAAAGCCACACGTTTCGTTCTTAATATCCGGAACCATGAACAGAAACAGCCGGCAATTGGGAGACAAGTGAGCCTTTACCGGTTGAGGGTCGGGGCAGATGGCTCCAGCACCACAGTATACAAATCTGAAACAATTGATAGACAGCTAGCTAATTTAATCTACGTCGCGAGCTAGCAACATGCCATTTTATTCGATGCATGCACGGCCATGCTAGTAGTTAAAGAGAAAGTTACACACCTCATTCCCCTTAATCGGTTGCTTGAATGCATTTGTCAGGCATCAAGTGGTTTTATTCGCACTCAAGTGAATACGCTGACATTAGTTGTATCCCACAAATACTGCGAGATTATTTTACTACGTGCATGAATCAGATTAAATAATGAAGTGAGTTTAACATGGTAGCTATTTGCTTGTCAGTTTCATGCATATATAAGACATCCTTTCTTTATTATCAGCTTGCTATTTGATTGTTGTCCTCGTCATCTAGCCACTTATTGTTATCCTCAGCCCAAGGTAATTAAATTGTACTTTGGCATCTAATCTCTTAGTTGTCCTCAGCCCAACATAATAAAATAGTATTTAGGCATCTAATCTCTTAGTTGTCCTCAGCCCAACATAAATAAATTGTCCTTAGGCATCTAATCTCTTAGTTGTCCTCAGCCCAACATAATTAAATTGTCCTTAGGCATCTAATCTCTTACTTGTCCTCAGCTCAACATAATACAATTGTATTTAGGCATCTAATCTCTTAGTTGTCCTCAGCCTAACATAATTAAATTGTCCTTGGGCATCTAATCTCTTACTTGTCCTCAGCCCAACATAATTAAATTGTCCTTAGGCATCTAATCTCTTAGTTGTCCTCAACCCAACATAATTAAATTGTCCTTAGGCATCTAATCTCTTACTTGTCCTCAGCCCAACATAATTAAATTGTATTTAGGCATCTAATCTCTTACTTGTCCTCAGCCCAACATAATTAAATTGTCCTTAGGCATCTAATCTCTTAGTTGTCCTCAACCCAACATAATTAAATTGTCCTTAGGCATCTAATCTCTTACTTGTCCTCAGCCCAACATAATTAAATTGTATTTAGGCATCTAATCTCTTACTTGTCCTCAGCCCAACATAATTAAATTGTCCTTAGGCATCTAATCTCTTACTTGTCCTCAGCTCAACATAATACAATTGTATTTAGGCATCTAATCTCTTAGTTGTCCTCAGCCTAACATAATTAAATTGTCCTTGGGCATCTAATCTCTTACTTGTCCTCAGCCCAACATAATTAAATTGTCCTTAGGCATCTAATCTCTTAGTTGTCCTCAACCCAACATAATTAAATTGTCCTTAGGCATCTAATCTCTTACTTGTCCTCAGCCCAACATAATTAAATTGTATTTAGGCATCTAATCTCTTACTTGTCCTCAGCCCAACATAATTAAATTGTCCTTAGGCATCTAATCTCTTAGTTGTCCTCAACCCAACATAATTAAATTGTCCTTAGGCATCTAATCTCTTACTTGTCCTCAGCCCAACATAATTAAATTGTATTTAGGCATCTAATCTCTTACTTGTCCTCAGCCCAACATAATTAAATTGTCCTTAGGCATCTAATCTCTTAGTTGTCCTCAGCCTAACATAATTGAATTGTCCTTCTGGCATCTAATCTCTTAGTTGTCCTCAGTCCAACATAATTAAATTGTCCTTGGGCATCTAACCTCTTAATTGTCCTCAGCCCAACATAATTAAATTGTTTCCAGGCATCTAACCTCTTCGTTGTTGTCCTCAGCCCAACATAATTAAATTGTCCTTGGGCATCTAACCTCTTAGTTGTCCTCAGCCTAACATAAATAAATTGGACTATGTACAAAAGGTTCTATACTTTCTAAACAGTGCGTCCCGTATGGATGAAAATACCCTAAAGCTGACGTTCTCCACTTCAACATTGTCATTTTATCCTTTCAAACTCAAAGTGCTAGAGTACAGAACCAAAATAACAAAAAATGTGTCACTGTCCAATGAATTATGGAGCTCACTGTATGGTGTCTTCAGGCCATCCTTTCTTTATTGCCTGCTAAATAGCCCTGTTTTGTTGTCCTCAGCCCAATGCTACTATGTTGTCTTCAGGCATCTAACTTCTTAGATGTTGTCCTTAGGCATCTCACCGCTTATTTGTTGTCCTCAGCCCAATGTTACTATATTGTGCATAGAGATGTAACCTGTTATTTGTTGTCCTCAGCCTAACATTAGCCGCAGTATTGTCCTCAGGCATCCAACCTAATAGTTGCTGTCCTCGGCATATCATTAGCCTCCACACAGCACCTAATGTCTTAGGCTAGTTGTCCTCAGCCCATCATTTAGTCTGTAGCCTGTTTTTATATAAACTAGCTATATGCATTCTTGAATGTATTTATGATAGAATGCTATGTTAGTTCAAGATAGGTTATTGACTGGCATCTGTCTACAATTTTGCAGCACCTTTTCACTAAATACTAGATTTGGAGTCCAAGATCTATAGTATAGGGAACTTAACAATAGATCACAATACACATTCAATGATATTGTCTTCTGTATCTGTATCTCATCATTTTTTGTATATTTTTGACAGATATTGACCAAAATGGAAGATTACATTCAGAAGTCAGTCTTTAAGGAGGAGAGAAGTAAAGGACATAAAAAGAATAGGGTAATCGAAGTCCATGTACTGAAAGCAGATGAGGATGAAGAGAAATTCATCATTGACAAGATAACAACAATAAACTCACTGGGAAGTGGAACCTTCAGAAAAACAAATTCTGCAACCCCAAAGGACAGAGAAACTGGCTACTTTTTATTTTCCTGCACACGATCTGGTAAAAGTAAGCCTAGAAGCAACACAGCAGCAGGTTGTAAGGCCTATATATCTTTTAAGTTGAAGACAGACTGGATAAACTACAAAGTTATTATACAGAGAACTTTCAATGATCATTCAGGCCATGATCCTAATGCAAAAACAGAGGGTCACTGTCAGACTATTTGTCCTGAGCTAATCTCCAAAATACAGTGTTGGCTGTCTTTAGGTGTGAAGTCTGACACAATACTTTTACAAGCACATAAATGGTCAAAGGAACAAGGCCACAATGACGTCAACCAATATGGTTTTCCTTTGTACACACTTGCAGTAAGAGACAGTCATGGACATGGTGTACCTGTTGCTCATATCATTTTAAGCAATGAAAAGCAGGTCACATTGGAACTGGCATTGGAGAAGCTCAAACCAGTTTTTAAGGAGGCACCAAGGTAAGGTAAATTGATAGAATGTGGGACCGCATTTATCACCATGAGTAGCTCAGATCATTGCAAATTCAATTCAATTCAATTTTATTTGTATAGCGCTTTTTACAGAGAACTGTCACAAAGACGCTGCACAGGGAATCAGAAGGAAAATTGAGCAAAAAAAAAATCACAATTGCCTCAAAGTAATTGCCTATGTGTGCAAAGGCCAAAACAATGTGTGCCATTTTAGGTGCTTCATGATTGACAAGGACATGACGGAAATAAATTCCCTTCAAAAAGTATTTCAGGAGTCTGATGTTCTACTCTGCTGGTACCATGTCACACAAGTAAGTATATTGTTACTGATATCAACAATGTGATGTATTAATTGACTTTTATGTAGAATACAGATTATATATAACAATAACTAAATTATATACCAGATTAGAATAACAAATTATTGTTAATCTTTCAAAAAGATGATAAAACAAAGGGTAAGGGTATAACACCAAACAGTGTACACATAACAAGGATCATAATTGCAATCACAAACTGATTTTTTATTGTTGGCTTTGTGCTCAGAAATTAAGTTGGATCTTACTGTAAGCAGCATTCCTTAGGATCCCAAGGACAATGTCCATTATAAATTATGAAATGTAAAAAATATATAAAGCTGTAACAGTCAAATTATACACTGTCTTTTGAGACAAACACTACATGCATATATGTGCTCTACTAGTGACATCAACAATGTATGGCTGTCAGAGAGACCTGACACAGGAATGAGACCATTTCTGTTCTGTGCTAATATCAACGATCAATAAGCTGTCGACGTGCGTACTTAAGACTTTGCTGGTATTCCCAAAATTATTGTTTATTACCTACACAAGACATATAAGCCAGGTCCCACATTAACCTGTTCATATATGAAGCGAAGGATAGCAATATAAGTACATTTCAAAGGCACTGTATAATTTGACTGTTACAAAGTGGGGCAACACAAATGGTGAAGTTCAGTCTGAAATATTTGAAGTGTCTTTAGGAAGATGTTGGCATACAAGACGCAGGTTCTTGTGTGCAAAAACCAAATTACTATAGAGAACGTGTTTACTAACTTATTTATTTTATCTGCATAGGTGCTCCTTGCTTTTTCTTACTGTTAAGACAGACATTGATTCAAAATGAAATGTACGCAAACACTGAATGTTGAGTTTCAAAGCTTGGTTTATTTGGGTGTGGTACTGCACCAACCAGCAAAGGCCGACATGGGCTATGGACCTTTATGAGTTTGTAAATGAGCAAGGTGACCTCCTCTATTTACTTAATAATCGAGGTGGGCTATACGGGGTGAAAAATTGTTTCAAATTTCTTAGGATAAAAGCTTATTTGATGCAGCATTTGGACACCCTTTTTATGAAAATTGAAAGTAAAAAAAAAAATTAGTTGGTGCATTTTTGCAGGGGAGGGGGGCAAAGATTTACCAAATGAGGATGTGGCAATGTATTTTATCATATATTCCCCAAATCCTAATCTACCAGGCTGAAATTGGTATGAATTTATATGTTTGAGAGGTCAAGGAATTAAATTATGGTGATAATTTGAATGTCAGGATAGGGGTTATAAGTCAAATTTTGTATTTTCCTTGTTTTTAATGCAGTACCAAGCATAATTATCTGCACATGTTTTATGACTTTAAGCAACCTTTTATATTTCATTTCATTATATACATGATTATCCAAAAGTTTTCATGAAAAGTTTATTGCAGATTGCATGTCATACATTTAAGATACATGTGTGAAGCAGACAATCATAATTCAGCATACCCTATATAGTGGTATCAAATGATGCCATTAGGCCCAAACCAGAGCAATTCCTCCACCTGGTCATAAAACTGGATAACTTCACTCATAAGACTATTGGAGGTAAGGTAGAGGTAAACTAACCATTTTGCGCCTTTGACTGCTGCCCCACCGCGGCACTACCCTCAGCCAGTTTTCCATGCTATTTGCGTGTACATGGTGTGTAATTATATCTTTAATAGTGAAGATACAGGTCTATCAATGTCTCTGGAGTGACTGAGTGGTTCTCTTTTGTATCTATATGATTGAGGTTAATTTATCTTTCATTGAATCAATTAACATTAGACATATTCACCATGCTGTTTGAAAGGAGTTTCAACAATGATCTTTGAATGCAAGAAGGACATTTAAAGACCACAGATGTAACTTTATTGGCTCATGGGACCTTAGCAAGCCACCGTGGGTTTCCATAGGGGTTTCCCCCGGTCTCCTGGCTAAATTCCCAACCTGGCTCTTTCAATCTGCCACCTACTCATCCCCCAGTTTAATTGGCTAAAAATTGGCTTTAATTTGGAATTCTGGTGCAAAATAGCTGCCGTTGCATCACCCAGGTGGGTCCTACACATTGGTGGTGGTAGAGGTGAGTTTCCCCCTCATCATTGTAAAGCGCTTTGAGTCGCTGGTCGGTGAGAAAGGCGCTATATAAATGCAAGGCATTATTAAGCGTATCATGACATTCGTTCTGAACAGAACTGTACAAGGTTCGTATGCTGAACCGTAATGTACATGTAAGTACGTGATGTTCTTGTTGAGTGTCAGATTGTCTATGATACTTTATTATTCAATCATTACATGCCTCTGCAGCATCCCTGAATTATTTTAGCACTTACTAGTAAAGTAATACTACAAATTCAAGAGAACCGAAAATTAGTGTGGATGTCGCATATGGCCCCATCTCTTCAAACACCCCTTAAAGTCATAAAAATTCCCAAAATAAAAATCTAAGTAATCTAACTGTATTTAAATCAAATCTGTTACACCAATTAATTCCTTGACTTGAAAAACATAAGAATACATTAATTACTGTAATTGGATTAAAAACTTCAGGTTTTGTGAATTTCCTTATTTCTGACAAATTGGCCCCGCCCCCTGCAAATAGTTTTTTTTGCTGTGACCAACTAATTTTTGAAAAAGGTGTCAAAATGCTCAGGGGAGTACCCTGCTTTCAATGAGTTTTTACCTTAAGCTATATGAAACATCACCATTTTATAGCCCACTTCTATTCATAAGTAAAGGATGAAAGGCAACAATGAAAAACATCTACTTCCCATTGATGTTAACATGTTTTAGCCTCAAGCTTAAGAAGCCACAGGTTTTCAGGTCAGCTATTAAGTCAGAAACCTGGTGTATCACATCTCAATAATGCATCCTCACTTAGCATTGACATGTTCATTTTATTTCACCTAAATACCTGCAGGCAGTTGTGCGCTGGCTGAAAAGGACCGAATCTGGTGTGAGTGGATCTGATGACACAGAGATCAGAGAGTACATCATCCAGTTTTTGATACTTTAAATAAAAATCTCTTCACACAATATTACTGTCTCCTGAGGAGGAATGGTTGTCTCTCGATTTAGAAAAGTAGCCTACATAAATTGCAGCATATGGAGCCCATGACTGGAGGTGTAACTACTTTTTTTGATAATAGGATACCCATCACCATAAAATTTGCGCTTTCAAAATAAGCACACACAAATAGAATGCTTTCAACTTCTTAAATTTTTTTTTCTATCCTGAACAAACAAATATCACAACCATTCTATGTATTCTTTTGCAGAGATGAATATGAAGAGAGAACACATATGTTCCTTCAACAATTCTGTGACTTTCCTTCAGTCTGCAAATACTTTCAGACTTACTGGGAGAAGATTGACAGTCTGTGGGCAGATTTTGGAAGGTGCTACAATCATGGAGAATCTGACACAAATAATCTGATTGAAAGGTAAATTCCTCATTTTTGAAAACTCCGTTATATAGCTACAATCCAATGAAACTTTCAGAGGGCATTACCATGCCTTGTCTCGCCCTACTCGTACATTTTAATTTTTAACAAATATTACCAATGTTAGAAAGGATTATTAAGCAGTGATACGAATGTACATTGAACGCATCATTGTTCCTACTGTTATTGGACTACATTATCTCAATTTTATGCATGTTATAAGAACGTACATCGGTCTGTGCCTTGTTACTCATTATCTTCTATGTCTCTTTATCATCGAAAAGGTTTTTTCACCGCCTTAAGTACCAGATGATGTGCGGGATCAAAAATAGAAGACTTGACAATCTGATTGAGATACTGTTAAACAAGACAAATGACTACTTCACAATTACTCAGGACCTGCAGGCAGTGGGTCGAGTGATGAACCCCTTGGACATAGAGTTTGATGCTGTATTGGAATCAGCCAACAGAATGCTGAAAAAAGGCTGCGGTGATAAAGCAGAGTTGAGATCAGGAGACAGTCCATATAAATATTGCGTGCCATCAGAGCAGACCGAAAACATAGCACTTGTGCAGTAGGTCTAAGAGGTTGTATGTGCAAACATCAACTTTTGATAAAACTACTCAACAATCAAGACAGTGTAATGTTTCCTGGCTTGGCAACACAAATTCAGGCACATGCAAGCAGCTTAATACAAAGACAGAAATATACTGTTGTCTGCCGGGACACAAAAACTGTCCATGTTGAAAGCATGTGTGGTAGAGGTTTATTTAAACCATGCATAGTTAACAGTTTGTGCAATTGCTGTACATTTTCATACCACAGACAATGTGCTTGCCTGCTTGTTGCAAATGAGCTTTTTAAAGCAACAGACACAAATGACCATGTAATAGACCACGCGCCTCATCTGCTACCTTCTAAGGTAGACCTTCAAAATGGTGTAACTCACCAGATGGATGGTAATTCAATAGAAAAACTGAAGCACATCCTACAAACTCTTGAGAAATGGGAGAACATACCAGAGAGCATAGCCTTGCAGATATGTGTTCTTCACAACAATGTAACTAAAGAAAGTGCCCATGTGATTACATTTCAGAAAGGGCCAAACAATGACCATAAGCGGAAAATTAGAGCACTACACCCAAAAAGAGACAATAAACTAAAAAGAAAGCTATGCACAGATGAAAGGGCATGCAAACTCACAAAGTTTCCAAAAAAGTCAAAATGGAAAAGGCATGTCAAAACAAAAATGAGGTGTAACTCATAAGTGCAAGTCACCAAAAAGAACTAAAACTTCAGTGTCTGCATTTGTAAGCATGGGAGAGTAGAGCAGGTGAACCCCCCCCCCCGATTGCTCAAAGCTTGCTTGTGTGGTGCCTGGCTTTCATTCTTGTTCCTCCAACTGGTCCACCAAAAATGCAAGGAACACCTCAGCACTGGTGGGTCCAAAGCCATGCGTTTTAAATGCAGTCTGACTCCGGACCCAGCATTTTAATATTGCCCCTTATTTTTCCCAGGGCCTGTCTGTTAAACAAAAAGGTTATGTAAGTTTCACATTTAGGTGAGTCATATCAATGTAAACCAGGGCCTGGCCAAATCCATAGTTCACAAAAGAAAAATTTGATCCCCCACCATGTATGATGTATATTGATTGTTGTAATTATACACTTTTTGTATGTCATTTTGTGGAAAATCAATAGTTATACAAATACAAAAATACATTTTATTTGTTGGCAAAATACCCAGAATGTGTTTCAAACATTGTTTCAATTAAACATTTTACAATGAAACTGCAAGAGTGGTCCTATCATATACCAATTAATTGTTAATTGCATGCCAATTAATTTTCACCCACAAACGCATGGACAAATGGTCACCTTGTAATGCTGGCTTCAT
The DNA here is from genome assembly GCA_029718625.1 of Synaphobranchus kaupii. Classification (NCBI taxonomy): domain Eukaryota; kingdom Metazoa; phylum Chordata; class Actinopteri; order Anguilliformes; family Synaphobranchidae; genus Synaphobranchus; species Synaphobranchus kaupii. The sequence goes on along the minus strand of CM056377.1, from coordinate 10,609,854 downwards.
TGGTAGAAATGCGCTGGGATATTAAGTTCCTCGCCAAATATCTGGCGAGGCTTGATCCATACCCCAGGGCAAGGTCCTGTGCCTCTCCCTCTGTAAGGGCACTAAAAATTGACATTTTGGTTTTCGCCTTTTTAGGCTGCCCCAAAAGGCCAGTGGGTACACCCGTACGTCCCACCTGAGGGGAGGGGGGGAAACAAACATGCAGTTGCAAATCATAACAGTTACTGAAGGCACCATGAATACCTAATAAGCTGGGATTCTTTCAGGAATGTAATGCTTGCTGTGATTACATTAGTGTTGAAGAAAACAACAGAAGGCTACATATAAGAAAAATTAATAGGCTGAACTGAACATTGACATTTATATCAGCAAATTTACCAACTGATAATTATTCTTCCTTCTGCAGTGTCATTTTTTTGAGAATAGTTTTATTTATCTTTTCTACTGCTGTAACATAAGAATGAAAATAGCTAGTCATCTACTATTGGAACTTAAGTGGAGGTACCACCCATGTATAGGGAAAGAAATTCTTTTATTCTATCGCAATTCAATTTTACCAGTTGAATATACACATAAATATGACATTTTTGTATTACGACTTTTGATTCTTCAGTTTTTAAGATACCCAAATGATGTACTTTATAGAAAAAAAAACAAACAAAAAAAACCTTAATTTATGCATTATGCCAATCATGTTTCAGAGTCGGTTGATGATTTCAGAGTAAGTTTCTCTATTTTAATGTAATAAGTAACTCAATAGTTTACATAGTTTGTCAAACTGTTGTTTTTTCAGTGAATTATTCCAAAACACTATATACATGTCAAATAAATTAGTTTGCCTGTTTTAAGATAAAATACCACATAGAATGAAAAAAGATACCAAGATATCAAGAAAAGTCTCTGTAAATTACCAGCTATTTCATCAAGGAAGCTGTATGTGAAATGTCATGCCTATACTTTCTACCAAACTTCAGAAAACGTGTTTGGCGTATGGGTAATATGTCATTTTGAGAAAATGTCCGTTAAAGATTTGCAACTGAGAAAATGTGTTTACCCACAAATGTGACCAGTTAATTATATTTAGCCCTCTGTCATCATCACGGTATAGGAAATAGTCAAATATGGTCTAGACAGCTATACGCTCCGGAAAATAAGCTAGATGCCTGGAAACAATTTAATTATGTTGGGCTGAGGACAACTAAGAGGTTAGATGCCCAAGGACAATTTAATTATGTTGGGCTGAGGACAACTAAGAGATTAGATGCCAAAGGCCAATTTAATTATGTTAGGCTGAGGACAACTAAGAGGCTAGATGCCAATGGACAATTTAATTATGTTGGGCTGAGGACAAGTAAGAGATTAGATGCCTAAGGACAATTTAATTATGTTGGACTGAGGACAACTAAGAGATTAGATGCCAAAGGCCAATTTAATTATGTTAGGCTGAGGACAACTAAGAGATTAGATGCCAAAGGCCAATTTAATTATGTTAGGCTGAGGACAACTAAGAGGCTAGATGCCAATGGACAATTTAATTATGTTGGGCTGAGGACAACTAAGAGGTTAGATGCCCAAGGACAATTTAATTATGTTGGGCTGAGGACAACTAAGAGATTAGATGCCAAAGGCCAATTTAATTATGTTAGGCTGAGGACAACTAAGAGGCTAGATGCCAATGGACAATTTAATTATGTTGGGCTGAGGACAAGTAAGAGATTAGATGCCTAAGGACAATTTAATTATGTTGGACTGAGGACAACTAAGAGATTAGATGCCTAAGGACAATTCAATTATGTTAGGCTGAGGACAACTAAGAGATTAGATGCCTAAGGACAATTTAATTATGTTGGGCTGAGGACAACTAAGAGATTAGATGCCTAAGGACAATTTAATTATGTTGGGCTGAGGACAACTAAGAGGTTAGATGCCTAAGGACAATTTAATTATGTTAGGCTGAGGGCAACTAAGAGGTTAGATGCCTAAGGACAATTTAATTATGTTAGGCTGAGGACAACTAAGAGGTTAGATGCCTAAAGGCAATTTAATTATGTTGGACTGAGGACAACTAAGAGATTAGATGCCTAAGGACAATTCAATTATGTTAGGCTGAGGACAACTAAGAGATTAGATGCCTAAATACAATTTAATTATGTTGGGCTGAGGACAACTAAGAGATTAGATGCCTAAGGACAATTTAATTATGTTGGGCTGAGGACAACTAAGAGATTAGATGCCTAAGGACAATTCAATTATGTTAGGCTGAGGACAACTAAGAGGTTAGATGCCTAAAGGCAATTTAATTATGTTGGGCTGAGGACAAGTAAGAGATTAGATGCCTAAGGACAATTTAATTATGTTGGGCTGAGGACAAGTAAGAGATTAGATGCCTAAGGACAATTTAATTATGTTGGGTTGAGGACAACTAAGAGATTAGATGCCTAAGGACAATTTAATTATGTTGGGCTGAGGACAAGTAAGAGATTAGATGCCCAAGGACAATTTAATTATGTTAGGCTGAGGACAACTAAGAGATTAGATGCCTAAATACTATTTTATTATGTTGGGCTGAGGACAACTAAGAGATTAGATGCCAAAGTACAATTTTATTACCTTGGGCTGAGGATAACAATAAGTGGCTAGATGACGAGGACAACAATCAAGTAGTAAGCTGATAATAAAGAAAGGATGTCTTATATATGCATGAAACTGACAAGCAAATAGCTACCTTGTTAAACTCACTTAATTATTTAATCTGATTCATGCACGTAGTAAAATAATCTCGCAGTATTTGTGGGATACAACTAATGTCAGCGTATTCACTTGAGTGCGAATAAAACCACTTGATGCCTGACAAATGCATTCAAGCAACCGATAAAGGGGAATGAGGTGTGTAACTTTCTCTTTAACTACTAGCATGGCCGTGCATGCATCGAATAAAATTGCATGTTGCTAGCTCGCGACGTAGATTAAATTAGCTAGCTGTCTATCAATTGTTTCAGATTTGTATACTGTGGTGCTGGAGCCATCTGCCCCGACCCTCAACCGGTAAAGCCTCACTTGTCTCCTCTCCCAATTGCCGGCTGTTTATGTTCATGGTTCGCCTAACGTTACACACAGCTTTTCCCCAACGTATATTCTTACTTCCATGCACCGTTTCTAATAAATACGCCTAGCTACGGGCTTAAACCTAGCGCTGTTGTTTGCCTCGTCTGTCCCTCCCATGTCACGACAACGCCACAGGTGAATTCACTATTCCCCATTTTCGTATTTTAAATCAGGGAATTCAGCTGTACTGTTTTTGTAACCTTTCGCCACCTCTCGCTCCCTGTCTGTAACGTTACTGTAACGTTAAACTATTCAAAATGCTGCTAAACGTTCATAAAGCTTCGCCAGATAACGTTAGTTAAAGTTAATATGCTTCTCTGTTAGCTAGCTACGATTATATTGCCTGAATTACTGCATTGTTAATGTTAAAATATAAACAGATTAATAAAAGAAATAAAGCTAGTTGGCCCGGGAGGTCAGCTATATTAAGATATAGCAGAGATTTAAGTTATGCCATATAATAAGCAAAGGGCACATATTTAAGATTAGTCTAAATGTACTTACCTGTACTACGTGATGAACGTTTTGGGAAAATTTTAATCGGTAGATTGGCGGTTCTTTCCCTTTTCCCCAGCGGCCCGGTTAAAGATGGTGATTGGCTTATTGATTTGTGACGACTGAGGAGGTGCGGTCGAAATATTTTGGGGCGGGGCAGTTGATGTTGACCTGAGGTTGCTGACGACTCGGCAAAATCAGGACGTGCAACACAATGAGTGGGCTATATCAGGCGTCAGGAGTATTCTTATTGAATGATAAAGTCCTGTAATCACCATGAAAAATATCAGATAAGAAAATTACAGCATGTAACACACTACGTATAAAGAGACATCCTGCTTAAACTGAAATCAGATTGTCTGCTGAAAATTGAGCTGAACTGATACCAGAGAATCTAATTTATTTACACATAATTTCTCATGTTTAACATAACTGCCCCTTTTCGTTTCATATTAAATTGCAGAACAATCATTGCCTCTTATTGGGGCTGTGCACCATTATGAAACCCAAGTGCAATGATAGTCAGTGAGATTTCCTTACTTGTTTTCCTTACTTGTTTTTCATTGCCATTGTAGTTTGAAATCCCTGGGGGGTTTTGTTTATCAAACTTTTCATGCGTGAAAAATAGCCTTTCTCTCAGGAAAACAGAGAAAGCATTGTCCTCATTTTTCTTTTTTTGTCATTTGTTGAATGCCATGCCAACAAAGCACTGTTTCTATCCCCCTTGTGCTTTTAAACATAACACAGTCTGAAAGCAGAAAAGGTTTCAGCCAAAGTAGCAGAACTGAGGAAAGCTGTGACAATAGAAGCAGCACATTTCTACAATTAAATAATTCAAATATATTCAGATTTAAATTAAATGTATTAAATCTGAATGAATAAATAGATTAACAGCTTTGCATTAGTCAAGTCTGTAGTGCTTCTTGGCTGTTGACTGCAATGCCAGAAGCATTTTCCAAGAAGTATTTTCAGTTCATCATGTGTGGATGGTTCCTGGCAACCCTAGTTTGCTATTAGCTTGTTTGCTATTAGATCCGCACTATAGACGGCTAAATAGTTACCATGCAGCATATAATATCTATCCAGCTAGCCGGAGAAACAAGCTAACAAACAAACACCCCATGTTCAAAACCAATTGCATTCTAGTGATCTCTACTGCATGCATGCATGCATGCAGCAACGGCAACAAAGGCTGTATATTATTAAACACTGAATATTGAACATAACTTTTCATATCACTATCAAAATTAGACTTTTCTGTGAGACAATGTGGGAAATTCAACAGTGATTGATACAAAGGAGGAACCGAAGTTAGCGGAAAAGCTGAAATGTATTTTTCAGACAGCTGACTTAATAATACATGTTCTAATGAGAATCTGACTACTGTTGCTTATTCAATTAACCTATGGTACTAGGGGTGTCACGATACCGATTCAAAATCGAAAATCGATCGAAATGAGCGTTCGATTTCGAACTTCGAAATCACAAGCTGGTTCGCGATTCTCCAAGTTTTTTTTTTCTCTCCACCCCCGCGCCCTCTTCTTAGCCTTTCATGTGATGGGTAAAATGCATAGACTGTATAAAAATATGGACAAAGCCACTGTGACGTCACCCATTGCCTTTCCATGGCCTCGGGAAAACCAAATTGAAACACGGAAGTCTTTTTCGCCGGCTGTTTGGACGAACTGCGCCTGCTCAGTGGAGCCGACTTGACCTTTGCTTGGAGCAGGGTGAACCGGATATGGTCTTCATGGGAGGTTCTCTGTCCAGGCACAGTATGATTGACAGTTCGGGGCGGAGATTCTGGAAAGCGGGAGAAATTAGAAGCGGGAGTTTTATATTGCAAGCACAGTCTATGATTGCAAGCAAATTCACGGTAAGTTAAGCTAATTTATTATATAATTTCATTTTCACGGTTTTACGGTGTTATTTATTTGCATTGACTGTGTGAAATTCGCCACATCATTGTGTTATGTTATAACGTTTTATTCAGTTATCTTCAATTTACAGTACATTAATATTCCACCCAACTCAGATCGGAGGTAGGCTAATTCCATTAGCTAGCATACCAGCTTGACAGTGAGATTAGTTACGTTAGGCCTAGGCAGGCTAAGGCGAATATAGGGTAACGTTATGATTGCCATTAACGATATTGACGGTCAATCAATCACATTTACGTACAAGACTACTTTTATTATAAATGTCCCGAAGAGCTGCTCTAAATAGGTAGCAAGCTGTCAGCAAGCTTGCGACCCAAAAAATCCGTCCAGGCCATAGACTGTATAAAAATAGGTCCTTGCGGGATTTCTAAATTCCTAAAAATGTCTGGTTAGGTTTTGCTCATTCCAATAACCCAGCAGAGTAGCCTATTATGTTAATAATGCCCGCCCGAACCTGTCCTAATTTTTTTTGTGTGTGGATAAAATATACAATATATGATCACCCTAGCTAACGCAAATCACAATGAAACAAGATAAAATAACGTAAGCTGTGGTCATCTACGAAGCATTTTAATAAGAATCTATTTGCATGCGTGAAAATTGCACAATGCACTTTGTAAAAGCAAGTTTCCCACCCTAGTACATGAAGTCTCATTACACAGACTGGTTGTAACCTTGAATTTTTAATTTCTTTTGCAGACACGATGGAAAGCCGAAGCCTCAACTGAGTTTCTGTACCCACCTTTCATTGTGAACCATTTTTCTTTTTTAATCACTGTGCCTTAAACTAGTCATTTACATAATATACTTTGAGTGTATTTCTCTTTCATTGCTAATTTTTCAAGTGTAGCTCTCCTTATGCAATAGGACCAAACAGCATATTGACAATATTAAAGTATCATGTCTAGATTGTGGATGATGTTTTTAATAGCTTGCATCCAGAATGTATCATTGTATATTGCAATGAGATGCATTTAATTTTATTCCTCTTACACAGCTAAAACTGTCTGGATAGTTGGTGACAGCTACTTTTTATTTTTTTAAATAGTATCGTCCATTCCCTTAAAGACTGAATCTAGGGGAGCAGTTTCTCCAATCCTGGATTTAGCTTTTAATGGAATAGGTTTTTTTTAATGAAATGGGTCAGCTTTTCAAATTTTATGTTATGATGTTATATTTTGTATTATGATTTATTTTAATTAATGACATCTTTAGCTATGCCATTGTTCACCCAACTCCCCCTGCTCTTCCTCATCCCTGTCCCGCATCTTCTCTCCCCCACCCATCTGTCCTCTCCAGCCATGGCACCCCATGGCCTTTCTTGCTTCCTGCTCCCTAAGCCGGTGTAGCTGTCAATTAAAACATTTTTAAATTATCCAACTTGTTTTGATGTGTTCATTATTTGCATAACAGAATCATGCAGTAGGTGAAATAGCAAATATTACACAATATATAAACTAATCAAATGTCATTCAAAATGAAGCATAAATAAGGGCATCTGGTAGCCTAACTACCCTCTACATTATACATGTTGTACAGCAATTAATTTTTGTAAGTACTTGCTCTGTAATGAGAATCAGACCCTTTATATAAATGTGGAAAAATGTAATTTGAGGTTTTTGTCTGCTTTTGTCTTTAAAATATTTAATACCCTCTTGCATTCAGTTAAATAATGAGTACATAATGCACCAATACATTACCGCTCAAGATGGCCTTCCCCAGCGTGCACAGTGTAGGTATAGCCACTGATGTAAATAAGTAACAGACATCCTGTAATCTCACTGAAAGACTAAGGAGGAGCAGCTTGTGCAGCGACTTTAAATGTGTTAAAGGAGTGATTAAGATCATTCTTTTTTCACAAAGCAACTTGAAATCAGTCCATTTTTTTATGTATTCTTAAAAGATGGTCAGATGTCCCTCGTGGCTGACAGGGTGAGTCTGTGGTCCATACATCCCGCACAGGATGGCGGCGTTTTCCTTTGTAATATGGATGCTGCACATTTGATAAGAGGGTCACCCACAGACTAGGACTGCGGTCCCCAACCATATTCCTTGTGCTGTTTCAACCCCAAATTTGGCACATCTGATTCTACAAATTAGCAGCTCAAGATATCATTTCATCACAGAATTAGTGATCTGTGTTAGTATTGATTATGTTGGTAACTTGAACAGCTGGTAATAAATTTACATCTGTGAAATAGAGAAAGGATAGAGCAAGATCAGTTTTCATTTCATAATAGGGGATAAAAAAACTCAAGGGTAACAAGAAGTTAGGGGTTTGACATAGGAGACAACAAAGTTCAGTAGCCTGTCTCAGTTTAAAGCCCACTCACCACGTCAAGGTGCAGGCTGAGAGTGGGAACACAAGACAAGACACACATTTAGTACAAGACAAACCCTGACGAGACGCACATTAAAAATGACAAGGTCCACATAAAAGATCAAATTTGTACATAAATGCTGGCTATAAATGGTATTGTAATCCATGTGTCTTTGTAAGCGAGGACTTCCACGTTAGCCTAACGTTACCCTATTTTTATACAGTCCATGGTGGTGCCAAGTGGCGACACGAAAAACATGATAGCTAAATGACAGCTAACGTTATGTCGGGTTTCCATCTCCATGAACACGTTTCCCACATGCTTTAAAAGTTATAAATAATGCTCAACCTAAAATGAATACCTCTAATGAAATATACACCATGACTAATGCACGGTAGCTAACGTTAGCAATGTCGAAATTCACTCCACATAAATGCACTTAGCCAGTGGAGAGCATAGCCAGGACGAAGTGCAATGTAGCTACATGTCTACGACGAGACCGTTAACGTTAAATTACAAAGCTAAAAATAGACACAAAGGCTCACCAGGTCGATGTTTAATGGAATCTAAGTTAACGTTACACAACTGAAATTTGACTAACGTTACTTTTGACAGGTTTTACATCGTTAGCTAACGTTAAGTAGCCAAACCAAACGGTTTTGGGAGATAAAGTTGCTAACTGCATTAGCTAGCATACTGGTCTACGTAATATACAAAAGCGTTAGCTTGTCATGCTAGGTCGCGGTAGGTAACGTAGCGTAGGCTACTTCTGCAGGCTGTTATTTAATAAGGCTAACGTTACTTACTTGGTAAAAAATCAAGTAATAAAAATTGTATTACCGAAAAAACTGGAGAGACTGCTTTTTGTTTGACTAATGCACGGTAACGTTAGCAATGTCGAAATTCACTCCACATAAAATGCACTTAGCCAGTGGTGAGCATAGGACGAAGTGCAATGTAGGTTTTACATCGTTAGCTAACGCTAAGTAGCCAAACCAAAAGGTTTTGGGAGATAAAGGTGCTAACTCCACTAGCATACCGGTCTACGTAATATACAAAAGCGTTAGCTTGTCATGCTAGGTCGCGGTAGGTAGCGTAGGCTACTTCTGCAGGCTGTTATCTAATAAGGCTAACGTTACTTACTCGGTAAAAAATAAAGTAATAAAAAATGTCTTACCGAAAAAACTGGAGAAAATGCTTTTGAGACGGTCGATTAGTACAGTTGTATGCAGAACATGCCATAATGAATTCAACACTAGTGACAATGAGAATTGCGATGTGATTGCGATGGGTCTAATGGTCTAATACTAACCAAATTCACACATTAAAAGGACGAGAATGGGTGAGAATGTCAAGGTCATTGCTAGCCACTTGAGGTACCGCCTATGGGTACCGCCCACGTCCCGCCCCCACGTCCCGCCCGTTCCGTCTATGGTTCCCGCCCCTCAAAGTGAGTGGAATGACCGGCAGTAACCCGACTCAATCTGTCCCCTGATTGGTCCTGAACAAATGTCAATACCCTGTCCAAACGACACAATATTTTAAAAAATCAGCACATGCACAGGCATTAGATGAAGGAAAGGCACCTATTGCAATAAAAAAAAATTTAGTAAAAAATTTATTGACTGAGTATTTTGACCAAATTGCTGCCGTTCACTTACATGGGGAAAGACCTATACTGGAGCCAACCGCAGTGGCGCTAGTGAGCAACGGCACAATGGCGGCTCCCAGGCCAACCAGGAAGTGAGCTTCAAAACGAAATCCCAGTCTTGGCCCCTTGGTAA
>CM056377.1:10573710-10599709 GCA_029718625.1 Synaphobranchus kaupii | reverse complement strand
CAGACCTGAATCCAATTGAACATCTGTGGAAAGAGCTGAAAATGGCTGTGTACCGACGCTCCCCATCCAACCTGATGGAGCTTGCAAGGATATGCCAAGAGGAATGGGCAAAAATGTCCAGAAACAAGTGTGCCAAGCTCGTAGCTTCTTTCCCAAGACGCCTTGAAGCTGTAATCGCTGCCAAAGGTGCAGCAACTAAGTATTACGCTAAGGGTGTGTACAGATATGTAACCCCTAAATAACCTATTTTTGTCAGTAAAATAAAATTGCATATTTTCTAAAAACCTGTTTTCACTTCGTCATTATTGGCTATTGTGTGTAGATGTTTGAGGCAAAAAATGAACTCAATCTATTGTAGTATAAGTCTGTAACGTAATAAAACGTGGAGAAGGTGAAAGGGGTGTGCAGACTTTCCGGCTTGACTGTACGTGACCGCCATCTTTAATCGCGAGACGGCGGGAGAACAAATCAAAAGCACACAGCAGTCCTGCCCAATGGCGGGGTGTGCTGCTATAACGGACCTGAGGAATGACACGGGCAGCGCCTGAACCGAGCCTACTGCTGATCAGCCTCAGCTGTGCGTATCTGTGTAAGAGGCTGCTGTCCATGGTCCTGCACGGCCTCCCAGGCTGGTAGGGAGGGAACAGGGACAACCAAAGATTGATTGGATGACGGACCCCTCCCAGCGCCACATAAGTGCATCATTCTCTTGACAAAAGGGAGTTGGGACGCGGCAGCGGGCATTACAGTCGTCTGAAGGCTGGGAAAAGGGTGCAGTCGCGTTACCGCCGTGTCCACAGCCAAGAGGAGCCCCACTGCTTACTCCTGCCCCTACCTCAAATCACCAGCACGGTCCAACCATAGACGTCTGGACATTTAAAACCAGATCTATGCTACTCTCGCTCTCTTTCCCCTTTCTGTGTCCAAACAGGGCAGTCCAAATTACTGTATTGGGGTATCAAATGAGGTATAAAACGCCGGAACAGCCATTGATGTCAGTAGCATTAATAACTAGGGAGTTACGAGTTATTCACATCAACCTTAACCCTTCTAATGGTAGGAATGTAATTTAATATAACAGAGCAGTGAATATATTAGCGAAGGTATTTTTGAAGAGGCTTACTGGTCCCCAGGAAGGTTTTTTTTTTTCTTTTTCTTTCATACAGATCGACTCCCAAGGACCATATGCCTTCACACCAGGTGTACCTCTAGAATCAGCACTTTTAGAACAGTGGACTTGGAATTACTGCATAATGCAGCTCAGCACAGAAAGAAGGACAGTCCCTGCTGAATTAGCCTTCCTCGTTACCATTTCACCTTCAGTGCAAATAGAGATTTATGGCGTGGAGAAATCGAAGGGTTCCCTGTTATTTCAAAGGGCACCCTGCAGAGATCTTGAAAGTTTTACACTTAAAAGAGCCGAAAACAACCGCAAACACGCACATATTTTGTTTGCAGCGGATCTTTGCGGGCCGGAGACTAACCGACAGTGACGGTGTGACAGAAACAGATTCATCTCATTTTAATACCTGCTTCAACATTCACCTTCAGGTGGCAATCTCGCCGCTGTGAGCACAAGACTGACAGTCCATCACATTTAATGCTCTTAAATTTAGCATACTTTAAAGGTGTATTTCTGGCTTTGTTTAAATGTGACTGAAGGGAGGGGGGGGGGGTGGGGGAGGGGTTTGTATAATCAACCCTGCAGCGAATCAGGTTGACCAGAGAGGAGTGTCTTTGCTTCATGAAGGGGACAATCTTTGGGCGCAGCCATTAGCCTAAAAGCTAAGTAAGAAGCGGTTGCATATTAACTGTGTGACATTGTGAGTCATTTTCAAAGAGAACAGATGTGAAGTCTCCCCCGGACCACTGAAGTGTGAGATGGTGAGATGCCAGTGGCATCAACAAGAACTGCAATAACTGGAGCTACCAGCTGGGCCTGTAATAAGCCACTGCACCAGCCACTGCTATACAGGAGAGACGGACAGGGATTTGATCGTCACAATGCAAAAATGACAAAACGCGTCTTTTGTGCACAAATAACATCAGTTCTTCTTTCGCACTGCGGATCTTGAAAGTGCCACAGAGAAGTACATTTTGGTGGAAACCATGTCTATTGCTATTGTACATGTTATTTTATTTTGATGATCACGGTTTTATCAGGTCAGTTTCAGAATCTGGACCCTATAATGTTGTAGTTATCCTGTTCTTGGGTCTAGCTTGTGGGTTTACACTCATCTTTTAGGTTTTCTGTACATCTTGGTTTTCATTTAAACAGAAAATTGAATTCACCAGGCATAACTGCCTATTAATTGACCTCTAGTAAGATTAAGCAGTTTACAATGGTAAAATCTCTAAGGCCAATGTTATGTGTATGTTTGAAGCATATGTAATCAAATGTTTGTTAATCGGTGGGATTGGTTCTGCGATAACTGAAATAATTCCTTCATAAAGGGCGTATTTTGCTAGATTGAGTGACTTATGATTACCAGGTACTCACCAATGGAGTCTTAAGCATAATTGTGTCACACACAAAAACATTCAGTTGCTTTTCAGCTCCCACTCAACTGTAGAGGCAAATCTGAATTGTGCATACGTCTATTTAAAGGCTAAATCAGGGAAGCCTTGAAACGCATGTTTTCAGTTAAACTGATTAAGAAAAATGGCTCGAAATAAAAGCAGCCCCCCCCCAGCCCCCTGGGAGGTGCTTGGGCAGCAGCTGTTCATGATGTAAGACTGTAATCAAAGTCAGGCTAGCTCGCAAGGCGCCACATCCTCTGGCCTCCAAAGACTGGAGCTAGATGCAGCTTGCGAGCTTGTAGCGATTAGCCATGCCACTGCGCTGCCACACATTGGCTATTAGCCAATCAGTCTGTCAGCACAAACACGGAAGTAGTTTGGTTTTCACCTCCTATGCGCTCAAAGCTTTCGCAAAAATATCGACTGAAAATATTTAGCTAATTATTCTCTGACCAGACAGTACAGCAAGATAAGCTTGAAGTTGGAGCTTAGCTGGTGAAGTTTAGCTGGTGATACTGGACATGACCTGAGTGGAGATGGATGAAAGCTGAAGAGGATGTTACTGTGAATCCATGCTGAAACCAGTTCAATGGTCACAGATATGGAGGAGAGTATGTGATCACTATGAAAACAATTGGGCATTCCATATTGGAAGAAAATGTAACAATAGGTTCAAAACCTACACCATGTCGTCTCTTCCATGTTTGCATGTTGTGTTTATTTGTACCAATAATTATTTAATATAACTGATTCATTAAATCTAATTAAAAACTTCAAATGAATCCCAAAAAGCTAGGATAGTCTTTACTTTGATGTCTATATATATGTGTATATTGTTTATTTGTAATTTAAAACTATTCATTAGTGCCATTAGATTTTTCCATACGCGTTGGAAAACAAGATGACGAAGACCACATGTGCAGGAAAAGCCTAATTTGTGGGTTATTAGCGGAAATACCAGGAGACGGTGGCCATTAGCCCACATGTTATACATACGTGCTAAGGGAAGTTGGCCGTTTTTTTCGCAGTCTCTGTTTTTACAAACTCAGAAAGGTTCCTCTGTCAATGTTGACCTTCAGTGACTTTCAGAATCCTCTGAGATGTGGCAGTGTAGATTAAAATCTCTACAGAAGCAAAGGTCACGTCATTATTGCGCGGACCCAAGTGCATGCACACCCACTGAACGCACAGATCACTGCTGCACCCTCCACCTCTGCTAACAAGTCAAACCAGCTGTGATGTTAGTTACCAAGGAGACGATGAGGAGAGTGAATCCTGCTGGGCCATAGCATTGCTGCTACTCTATTAAAGAGGCAAAGGATGCTGTAACATTACACACACACGCATACACGCATGTACGCGCACATACGCACATGCACACTTACTCTATCTTTCTCACATGCACACACATTTACTCTCTGTCTCTTCTCACACACACACTTTTTCTTAGATTTTCATACTGCGTTCCAATAAAAGGAAATATTTAAAAGAAAATGGCACCTGTAAACAAACGGATACCACATAATAATGATTACCTTTGCTGATCTCAAAAACAGCGATAGATAAAGGAATAGCTCTGGTTTATGTAGTTCAGACAACGGCTGATAAGTGGCTCTGTTGATGGTTAGTGACACAGAGCAGCTAGCAGATGATGATTCATAGAAAGAGTCCTCGTTTGCTCCTCCGCGACTCCACTCATCTACATAATGGCAGGAGAACAAAGACACAAGTGCCATTGATTTCTCATGATTCACAGTCTCTTTTTTTGAAAGAACATAATCGTTATTTCTTAATATCTCTGTCCCACGCCATCAGTAGAGCCGCATAATTAGCCATGTGGTCAGTAGAGAGGGCAGAAGGGTGGGTGAACGAGGGGAAATAATTGGGGCGTGCCCTATGTGGCAGGGAAGAGGACGGCCAACAGACCCGTAATTTGGCTTGGCCGCTCCCCCCCCCCCCGGGGCGAGAGGGCTTGTGGGAGTTTCCGGGGTAAAGCTCTGGATGGGCTGCTTAGCTGGTGGGACATCTATCACTGTCTCAGCTGCTCGCAGCGTGGACCCGGCCCGGGCCCGAAACGCCATCCCTCGCCGGCTCCGTCCCGGGCTCCCCGGCGCGGAACACGCCCGCGAACGACAACCCATCCGTCATCCTATAACGTCCTGTAACACGGCCCCGAGACGGAGCGGCCCGCCGCTCCGAGCAGCTCTCCCGAGCTGCCGCGCAAATTACATTTCACAACTGGGGGGGTGGGTGGGTGGGGACGGGTGAGAGAAGAGGAGGTGGAGGAGGAGGAGGAGATCAGAGAGGGGGGGGGGGGGAGAAGAAAGGAGAGGGACGAGGAGAGATCAGGGGAAAGAGAGCGTGATAGAGAATGTGATAAAGGGGTAGAGAGGTGGAAAGAGAGGTATAGAAAGGAACACAGTGGGGGTGGGAAGAGATGGCTGAATTTAGAGAGAGGAGTGAAGGAAGAGGAGAAGAGCTAAAGCATATGGTGCTATATCCTTCCTTAGACAATAACACATGCACTCACACTCTCACACACATATACACGCACTCATTCACACGCACACACACTCTCTCACATACACACACACACTCACACATGCTCTCGCACACACACACTCACACATACACACACACACACACACACACGCTCTCGCACACACACACTCACACATACACACACACACGCTCTCGCACACACATACTCACACATGCTCTTGCACAGCCCATGACCTGCCCCCACAAAGCACACACACACATACACACTTTTACCAGTAAGGAAGTCCTCAGAGATTTAGCCAGACTTGGAACAGAATGCAAACCCCAAGCTTTATTTTACCAAGGAAAGGACCTGCTAATCCTTAACAGCAGCCTGCGTGGAAAAAAAATAAAAAAATCACAGTTTCTCGTGTACTGAACTGACCTCGCACACTTGTCCTTGTAGAGAAGTGTGCCAAATATAAACCTCTCCACCTCATCTGACACAGGTCTCTTTATCGGGCTGACCACTTGAAAATACATCACATGCCCTCAAACCACGAGGACCCGCGCCTCGTTACCGTGATGGTAAGGAGCAGCGCTTTGCCACAGACCCTGCAAGCTAACCATTCCAGAACACGCATGCCACTGCTGAGCCATCCTGCTCCTGGCATGACAATCTTACTGCTTGACCCCAGACAGCTGGACCACTGACTGACCACAGGCAGCAACCCGGTTCATTGGTTCAGCCTGGTTGTCGGTTTCCATGGCTGTCACGCCGTGGGGGGGGAGGGCCAAGACTTCTTCTCTCTTCTCACCGCGCCTGTCATCACTCAGCCGTTTCAGAAACGTCGCGACGAGCGCACATCCAGCCAAGTATTTGGGCTAACCAGTAAAGGCTTTGAGACACAGTGCTGAAAAGGCCCCGATTCTAGGCGCCAGGTGTTCAAGGTGTGATGTGCTATGCAGCAGTATATCGCGGTATTACCTGTAGATCGACTATGCCCCGTAACCTTCAGTGGATTATTAATGGAAAAGTCACTGATGGTGACACCGGATGCTTTGCTGTGCGTTTGGGAGTAAATAAACAGGACGGCAGGTGCAGGAGATGAAATTCTGTGGGTTCAGGTGGACCTTCTCCTCGGCTGGGCCAGGGTAGATAACAGCAGCCCGGGAACGTTAATACTACTACAGCCACAAGCGGGGAGACGGGCACCAAGTGCATCCGCTAATCACATGAATAATTCCTGCTCCCAAGACAAACAGATTGAGGTCTGTTTGTGTCATTCTCAGCAGAGAAGGAGAGGGAGGAAAGGAGAGAGAGAGAGAGGGAGGGGGGGCGGGAGGGAGAAAGAGGCTCAGTGACCGTAGTCTAGCCATAGTAAAAAGGCAGACGTAAAAAATAATGGAAACCCAAGGAAGATAGAATATGTAGTCACTGTATGACAGGAGAGGTTGAGACAGAGAAGCACTTTCTCATTCAATGTGAAAAAAAAAAATCTGATAATATTATTTAGAGAAATTTGATACTGAAATCCCAAACTTCTCACAATTACCCACCATGGATAAAATTTCAATTGCTGCATAAATATGTGACAGTCTGCCATAGCCTGAGAGAAAAAGAGAAAATGTATATACTCTATTCTGCCCCCGCCCACCCTATAAGGTTCTACTGCTCTCTGCTTGATCTGTTCTTTTTTATTTTATGTATTTGTATATTGTCTTATAGTTCATCTGTTCATTGTTGCACTAATTCACACATGATACAGCACATACACATACAAGCATGTACACATGAACACATGCACAGGCTAACATACATACACACACAAACACACTTCTATTCTGTTTATGATAATTCTATTTGTTATATTTGTCATGCTTTGGAAATATGTACATATTTATATATGCCATGCCAATAAAGCATATTTTAATTTGAAAGAGACTGAGGGAGAGAGAAAGATTATAATTTAACTGGCCTACATTTCCTTTCCTTCTATTGGAATTGGGGTCATTCTGTTTGTCTGTTTATCTGTGTCTTGTTTCACTGTTAATTGCTTTGGGATTGTTATCACATGCAGTCATGCCAGTGAAGGGCTGTTTAATTGAAATGAAAGAGAGCTGTGCGCTCACCAGCCGGTCATGGTGAAATCCCGGTACAACATCCTCTTTCCAACCTCCTTCCTCTGCACCCTCCTGGGGAACTCCAGGTGTGTGAACTCATTCCCCAACAGGTGAGGCTGCATGTAGCCCTGTAGAAACACAGACCCAACCCCAACAAACAGGAACGTATGAGCGCAAACTCTTTATACTTATTTTAAAAAGTTAATTTCTCATAGAACAGGCTTTTATTTTTAAAGCCCTCAGGGCAGACGGTCGTACGTCTGCCTCTTATTGTTTATCAACGGCGCACATTTTTTTACGCAGTTGCCGTGGCACCAAAGAAAGCCCCCCCCCCCTTACCAGAAACTGCAGCCTCTGCCGTTCTGATTCCGGGGTGAATTCTGTGGACATGGGGATTACTTCTCCATTCCGAATGATTATGGCTCTAACAGGAAAAGAACAAATGAAATGACCTTTAGCAACAGCGGACGGCATTAATGGAACGCAGTGATGTTGTTTACATGCACACTGATATTCCAGTGTTAACCAAGACATTCCAGTATTCCAGCTATGACATGAGTCATGTAAACATCGTTCTCCGATAACCGTAACCCAAATAAACGTGTATTCTGGTATGCAATATTCTTCTCTTAAACGGAATATTGAATCATGCAAAGACCTTGCTTGGGTAATTTGGAGCAAATGCAAGACACATTTCTCTCTCATTTGCCGAGTTCAACGATGAACTGAAATGAAATTGCCAAGCTCAGTTTGTGAAGATGAACTGTAATGTATGTGTTTAAGCTCAGTTTGTGAAGATGAACTGTAATGTATGTGTTTAAGCTCAGTTTGTGAAGATGAACTGTAATGTATGTGTTTAAGCTCAGTTTGTGAAGATGAACTGTAATGTATGTGTTTAAGCTCAGTTTGTGAAGATGAACTGTAATGTATGTGTTTAAGCTCAGTTTGTGAAGATGAACTGTAATGTATGTGTTTAAGCTCAGTTTGTGAAGATGAACTGTAATGTATGTGTTTAAGCTCAGTTTGTGAAGATGAACTGTAATGTATGTGTTTAAGCTCAGTTTGTGAAGATGAACTGTAATGTATGTGTTTAAGCTCAGTTTGTGAAGATGAACTGTAATGTATGTGTTTTACTCATAAGTCAAAGTTAAGGACATCTGTTGATTGAATGCAGGTCATAGTCACTGAATTTCTCATGGCAAGAAGAAATGAAAAAAGGCATTTGGAGATTGTCAGTGTTGGATCAAGTTCTTAGCTTGTCATTATCATCATTAGTGCAGCAGACCGCTCTCTCCAGGGCTAGCCAGCTAAATGTCAGAGGGGCCACGCTGGTACATTTAATGCACAGGCCAGCCCTGCTGTTGCACTCCCATTCATTTAGTCCCCACTTCCTGTGTGCATCATGTGACCAGGCGCTATGGTAACAGGAGGTCAGGTAGAGTGAGCAACAGGACAAAACTTCAAATGGAGAATGGGTTACATTTCCCTCGCACAAACTCACTACAAAATAATGTGATTTGGTAATTATATATGCAGCAGCTCTCTATCCGTACTACCAGTGTGTCAGCATAGTTCAAGTTAGGTTACTACTGCTGTGGAGTGGTGGGTGGCGGCTGTCCGCTGTCCGTCACCCGACTGAATTAAACGCACAAATGAAGTGGGCTCGTTCCCGCGGAGCCATCGGGGACAGATGGTGAGCTGTAATCACTTCACACGTCTGCTGACGATGTGTGATGTCACCCGCGAAGGCCAGGGAATCTCGTGAATATGAGTGGCAGGGGAGTGGGGGCGGGGCATCTGTTCTGGCAGCGTTGCCATTGCAACAGGCCTTGTCTTATGAAAACAGTGTGCCTCTGGAAAACTGTGCACACAGCCTGCATGGCTATATATTTCTGCCTTCATTATTCTTCATTAGAGTGTTCACATCTAATTAGTACTGTATGCGTTGGAAACACAAATGTAATTCATATAATGTGTATCTATATCTGTTTATCACACATACCTACAGTAAACAGCCTTCAAATCCTTGAGAATCTTCAACAAAACATGTTGCTAACCAGCATCCTCAATCAAACGGATGGACAAATTTTCTTTTGAATATTTAATGAAAATACATAATTCCTTTCAGAATTGTCAGTAATTTTTTATCGTAACTAATTTTCCTGTTGTTTAAAGGGTTATTATTATTATTATTATTTTAAAAAAAATTAGTTTCAGATTTTTCTGCATTTGGTAGCCAATTGTACCCTATGTAATTAACTTTCCCGTGTCAAACCGCTTGAGAATTTGCCACTAAAACCCCGTCAGCCGGTAGTAGGAAAGAGGCCGCCACGCCCTCTTCCGGCCATGACTCCTCAAGCTCCTGACTGTGATTCCAGCTCGTCCCGAGGCCGCTTGTATACGACGAGTCCTCCACCCACCCCGGGAGCAGCCGCCAATTGCCGCTACTCGGATCGGGTAGGACCGGGGATCAAACCCCCTATCCTCGGAGCGCAACCGCACAGACTGAGTCTGTGCCTTTGATCACTGCGCCACCGGGTTATTTTTAACTTTTTAACTTAATTTGCTAAAGAATTTCAAATAATGATTTGACCCAGGCCTGATGCACACGCACACGCACACACACATACACACACTATGTGTGACAGTGAGGGGTAATGTGTCTGACCTGCTGTCCCCAGCGTTCCCCACATATAGCTTTCCCAAGAGGAAGACCACCACCAGTGCAGTGCAGCCCCCGGAGATGTTGTACACAGATTTCTCCCTCTCGATCTGTGTGTCCTGCACATATAACACGACACGACACTCTGTCAACCAATCACAGCACAGAACAGCATTATTTCCAATGAGGAAGACCACCACCAGTGCAGTGCAGCTTCCGGAGATGTTGTACACAGATTTCTCCCTCTCGATCTGTGTCCTGCACATATAACAAGATACAACACACTGTCAACCAATCACAGCACAGCATTAATTCCAATGGAATCTGGTCATAAACTCTCCTCCTATCACACTGAAGTGTTAAAGGACAGAGTGAGAAGGAGGTCATGGCATGATAACATGAAACTAGCACACTAAACAAAATAAAAAATGAACACGAAACTGAAACAGATTAGTAAATTAATGGAGCGACCAATACTCCGTCTGTTGCTTACACTTGAAAATATCCTGTAACATTATGCCAATTACATACATTTTTACGCTTTTTTTTTTCTTTTAATCAACCAAATTATGGAAAACCGATATGGGGACTGAATGCTTCAGAGAAAGGCATATGTGTGGCAGCTGTCCTTGCCTTAGTGGTGCAGGATATCTTTCCCTTTGTAATTCACTTACTTATGGGTGCTTGTATTAGATGCCCTAAAATGGCCGTGTATGTGTGCGCGCGCGCGCATGCTTGATTCCGTCTGGCCGAAGGGAACTGGCTTTGCTAACCTTGCATTTGCAATGGTCAGCTAAGGGCTTTTCTCCTTGTCCAGAACACAGTACACAGCTCACATTTTAATATTCTACCCATTTATGCAGCAGGATCTGAACCGGCAACCTCACAGTTACAAGCACAGCAACCTCAACCTCATAACACTGCACTGCTGGCCGTTGACCTCAGCTCCACTGAGGCTAGGCCCATGGCACTGCTGACCAGGAGATCCTTTCCTCTCCCAGCGTGTGACACGGATTGGAAAGGGGCGGGGCTGGCAATGTGCTTCTCCCCACACACCTTCAGCTTGGTTGCTAATCAACTATCTGATTAGTGTGTTAACACAGGGCATGGGGGCGTAAGGTAAGAGGGAGGGGCATGACATGCCCCCTGCACACACCTCCCCCCAAAAGCCTTATGGCAGAGACTAGAGCGCATATTTCAGCTCTGCTGTGGCCTTGGAAGGGAGACAGATCTCCGAAGGGGAGGGGAGGTGGAGAGTGAGCGGGAGGGCGAGGGGGAGGGGCGTGGGCTGACATGACCTAATGTGCTCTGCAACTGATATGATTAACGAGTCACCGACGCTACGGATCTCTCCCGGAAATGAAACTCCGCGGCCATTCAAACCAGCGGGTTTTACAATGCAGCCGCCATAAAAAAAATAATAATCATCTGCGCTCAGCAAAGTGAGTAGCCACAGTGTCCGGCCCCACTGCACCGCGGCTCTCTCCACCCCCCCTCCCCACCGAACGCTAATGAAATACCCAGCGCGCGAAGCGGAACGTTACCGCTTTAAAATTAACTGACATGCGTAAAAAAATAATAATAAAAAAATCGAGAAGACAGCGCACCTTTAAAACGATTTCAGTCAGCGTTGTGGCATTTAATTCAGTGTGTTCCCCGCACACTACGGAGGGACTGTGCCCAGGGGACTAATGACAGACGGGCCTTTTCTTTAGATCTCATCCCCTCCATTTATAGCCTGTGTAAACACTGTAAGTGATAAGCCCCAATCAAAATCCCCTTCCTGTTTGATGTCTATGTGCTCCTCTGCGTTTATCTATCCCCGGCAGATTCCCCCTAAATGGGCTTGTTTCCATAGGAAGCCAGAGACACTCCGTAGGCGGCGAATTAGAAAAGGGATATGGAGATAAGATAAGCTGTGTAGTACAGAGCCAGATTTACCACAGTAAGCACCATTAAAAAATCATTCTGAGTCATTCCATTTGCAAAATAAAAGGCTTTGTGAAAAATATAGATTAGTAAGAGACCACAGAAAGCGGGTTCCGTGGAAAGGGTTTAAAATGTCCGTCTGTCTGAATGCATTTCCCTGTGTCTGCTTAGTGCCTGGGCTCCGTTTCGCCATGACGGACGAAGGAGGCGGGGCGTCAACACTCCTTTAATAGAAGGTGAGGACATGAAGAAGACCGAATATAGACTTCCTAAAACCAGCAATTTGCCTGCATGACTTTCACATAATGCCAGTAATATTCAGGGATTTGAACACAGGGATTTTACAAGTTGTTTGTCCCAAAGTGAAGCTACAATGGAACATATCCAAGCTGATCTGTGTGCAAATTATTCTCTTCTACTAAGCCCCTTTAAAAGGCAGGCAGTAATCTATCTGAATCAAAGCCAGTCAATACTGCCCTCTGAGACCAAACAAAGCCCTAATTATGGCAGCTAGACCTGGACTGAAATTATTATATGTTGTATATTTTACTTATAAAGCATTATAGAGTAAAAGAGACCGAGAGATGAGACTAAAGGTTTTCAATTTGGAATACCTTCTGAAGGTGGCGTTTCACTGGTTATGATTGGCTGTGATTGTAAAACTTGCAAAGCCGTTGACAAGGATCATGATATGCATGTAAATATGCCACTGCCTCTCATTGTTGCAGCAGGAATTTTTTTTTTCATGTGCATTTCACAATGAGCTCCTGAGGATGGCAGAATATATTGAGTCACATTGCCACCTAGTGGCAACATCTCAGCATTTCAGCAGTCCGGGATAATATTAAAATATTGAATCCTTGTAGATTTGAGCAAAGAATATGTCCAAGTCTGTCTAAACTGGGAAAAGGCAAGCTGTGCTTCAGAGCACATCGTGCAGGTTGTGAAGCTTCTCCATTCTCCTCACCATCACTTACCACAGACACAATTGCCCCTCTGTGAAAACTGCAATTCCTGATCAATAACAACCACGACCTTGTAACCACGGGCAACTGGGCCACGCCCACCGATTAGGCAAGAGTAATGTAATTACGCTCTGAGATGGGGAAATTGCACAACAGAAAAAGCAATCATATGCTATAACTATTTCTGTCACTCTCCCATAAGGGGAAATGGTTTTGTAGTTGTAATTTCATTATAGTAGGCCTATAATTTGGGAAGCTGGGGTCAGAACTGGAAGCGGTCCGTTTGTCTAAAGCTTGTCTTTTTAGAATAGTTTCACATCACATTTCACGTAACTTGCGCTATTATGCTATTGTAGTCATGGCAACGTGCATGCTGTACTGCATAGCTGCATGTCCTGAATAGATCCATGATGTAAACTATTTTTCGGTGGGACTGCCTTAAGTGCTGTTGTGCTACACAAGTTGTGTTTTCTCTATATGAGCCGTGACGGCAGGAGATCAGGAGATAAACACTGTAGTGACAATGCTAACCCATTTAGGGCCTGATTTACTAAGAGCTTTTGCGGGTGCATAACACAACCAATTATGACCAAACCAATCATTTGTCATGTTATTGGTTTTGCATGTGCTAGTCTTAGTAAATCAGGCCCTCACTGTTCTCGAGGCGAGTCTGAGATCAGCCCTGCACTCGCCTGTTTTCGCTAAGGGAGCGGTGATAGAGACAGGCCTAAGATCAGCTCTGCGGGGCAGGGGGGTCAGGCCTGAGATCAGCTCTGTGATGCGGGGGGTCAGGCCTGAGATCAGCTCTGTGTTCCGGGGGGCGGGGGGTCAGGCCTGAGTTCAGCTCTGTGATACGGGGGGGCAGGGGGTCAGGTCTGAGTTCAGCTCTGTGATGCGGGGGGGGGGGGGGGGGGGGGGGGGGGGGTCAGGCCTGAGATCAGCTCTGTGATAGGGCAGGGGTGGGGGGGTCAGGCCTGAGTTCAGCTCTGTGATAGGGCAGGGGTGGGGGGTCAGGTCTGAGTTCAGCTCTGTGATAGGGCAGGGGTGGGGGGTCAGGCCTGAGTTCAGCTCTGTGATAGGGCAGGGGTGGGGGTCGGGGAATGCCCTCACCATCTCTTTGAAGGCGTTCTCAATGGCCCCGATCACCAGGCTCTCCTGCTGCACCTTCTTCTCGGTGAAGAAACGTGTGGGGGGCGTGCCGGGCGAGCCGGGGGGGCCCCGGCGGCCCCCTCAGGGAGGCGGCGCGGGTGAGGGCGCGGTGGGACCCGGGCGTGTTGTTAGGCTCCTCCCCCAGGCAGGTGGGGGGCAGGAGGGCGGAGTTACGCAGGATCTCCAGGACGTCCTGCAGCTGCTCCACGATGTGATGCTGCAGCAGCTTAGAGGCCACGACTGCCGCCCCTGAACCCGCATGGCCATCAAACAGAGCCCAGTAATGGAACGCCAGCCCGTCTGAGTCCTACAGAGACACGCACACACACACACGCACGCACGCACGCACGCACACACACACACACACGCACACGCACACGCACGCACACACACACACACACACACATACACAAACACACACACACACGTGTACACACGCAAATACGCACACACACACATACACACACGGACACATACACACGCACACATACACACATACACACACACACGGACACATACACACACACACGGACACACACACACACACACACGGACACATGCACACACACACACACACACACGCACACACACACACACACACACACACACACGCACGCACAGACACGCACACACACACACACACACACACACGCACAGACACACACGGACACATGCACACGCACACACACACGCGGACACATACACACACGCACACACACACACACACACATGGACACATACACACACGTGCACGCGTGCAAACACGGATGCAAGCACACACACACACACACACACACACAAATACACACACACATACACAAACACACACACACGTGCACACACGCAAATACGCACACACATACGCATACACACATGTGTATGCACGCACACACACACACACACACACACACACACAACCACATGCACACACGCAAAAAATTTTATGTCAATTCATTCTCAATCTTGAAACATGAACAAATACAAAGGTTGATCTAGTTGTACTGTTTATAACAAAATCTGGGCCTTATTTTCTTATCATTAGCATTTAGCACAGGGTTCCTACTTGAGGCCTCACATGCTATTGCTTACAGTCCTACCCTGTCTTTACATAAACTGGTGTATGTAAGTGGGCGAAAAGGCAAAACTTTGCTGACATTTCATTCCTGCTTTCACTAGGCTAACGCTGCACTCCCTTTCACTTTCAGCACAGGAAGCAGTAAAAGCATTTCCCAGAGCTGACAGATGGCAGTGGCATGGGTAGCATGTGACTCAAAGCCATGTGAGACCGCATCACAAACTCACACACGAGGTATCCGGTCTGAATGATGCCACAGAACATTAAAGATTAGCGTTGGACATCGCAATGTTGGAAGGTATTACTGCATTTAAGCGGATCATTGGTTAAAACTTGTGAGTAAAACATCACTTTGTGTCTAAAACAATGCAATATCATTAGTAAAGACTTCATCACTATTTGTGAAGTAATTCATCTATTTCATATTATATGTAATATTTACGTATATAATATACAGCGTAACTGTTACAATACAGTGCGTTATAATGAACAATGACTCCGGTGGCCATGCGTGATTCCACCTCAGGGCCATCTTTAAGAGGATCAGTATGTAAGAACGAGATTGCATTGAATAAGACATGCTTACAGACAGGGTTTTAAAATGGCATTATTTCTATTTATAGCAAAGCCTTTTCAAACCAGGAACTGGGCTAATTGCGAAAAACAAAACCCCCAGTGCAAGGTCCCCGAAAAGCAGGTGTCTGAACGGAGAGTGACCCCCTTCTCAAATTACCACCGGCGTTTTTTTACACAGTACGATCCATTGTTCTGCAGTTGTTACAACGCTGGCTGGAATTTCTTAGGGAGGGATACACGGGGGGGGGGGGGGGTGGGGGGTGGGTGCTGTGGTTTTTTGAGATGCCTTCAATCTAGACACCCCCCCCCCCGGTTCCCTTCTGATTTTCATGCATTCATTACTGTGAGGAACAACCACTTGCACATGCTCTGCCCTGTTCTCATAACCACAGAGATGCTGATGCGATATGTTTGGCAAAGTGCTGACAGATATGTGGTCTGACAACCTCGCCTTGCAAGTGCGTCAGTTTGTCTCTTTCACATTTTGGTCAAAACACTTTTGTGTGCAATTTTGTGTGTGTGTGTGTAAACGTGAAATTACAGGGCAAACCATTGTCACCACCATGGAGAACATTTTTCTTCCTGTAAAGTTGTCTTGTTTTCAATTAGGTGAAGACCTTTACAACCACTAATCGTATTTGGTAGCCTAATGACTCATGAAATTACTGTTTTTATTTGAGTTAATTAGGCCTCATTGGTGATTGCCCCCCCGCCCCAAAAAAAAATAAAATAAAAAATGTTGACACTCATCAGTGCCAGTAGCCAGAGGAAACTCTTCATAGCTTTTTTGGATATTGAGTGTCATAACAGGCACTATTTTTCCACAGCGGTTTCAATCTGAAGGGAAACAGTCCTGCACCAGCAGTTCCAAATCCTCTTTAAATCCACACAGAGGTATATGGGCAGTGACAGTGGTTAGGCTGGGTGCATTATGACTGTTAAATTTCTATTCCCCTTCTTGTGCACAAACAACTGCCAATTTGACCTCTCATTTCCCAATTTTAATGTGTAAATTCAGTTGCTTTGTCTGCTTGTAAAAGACGAGTAGCCAACGACATTGTGTACACTGGACTCACAATGTCCTGTCCACACGCAGGCCTCAATGAGACCATAGAGATCACAGAATAACTGTCCATAGAGATCACAGAATAACTGTGTCATGCATCAGCTGATCTTTGCTGAGAAGCATTTATATAGTTTTTGTCTAGAGCTTGTGTGCATGAAGCTGATTAGCTGAAACGGGATAGCATGATGGGATCGCTGGAGCAGAAGATGATTGGATAACATGAGAGAAGAATGACATGACAGTTGGAGCAAAGGAGGGTGGGATAGCAAGAGAAGAAGATGTTGAGATAGGTGGAGCAAAGGAGGATGGGATAGCAAGAGAAGATGGTGGGATAGCTGGAGCAGAGGATGGGATAGGGAGAGAAGATGGTGGGATAGCTGGAGCAGAGGATGGGATAGGGAGAGAAGATGGTGGGATAGCTTTTAGCAGAGGATGGGATAGGGAGAGAAGATGGTGGGATAGCTGGAGCAGAGGATAGGATAGGGAGAGAAGATGGTGGGATAGCTTTTAGCAGAGGATGGGATAGGGAGAGAAGATGGTGGGATAGCTGGAGCAGAGGATGGGATAGGGAGAGAAGATGGTGGGATAGCTGGAGCAGAGGATAGGATAGGGAGAGAAGATGGTGGGATAGCTTTTAGCAGAGGATGGGATAGGGAGAGAAGATGGTGGGATAGCTGGAGCAGAGGATGGGATAGGGAGAGAAGATGGTGGGATAGCTTTTAGCAGAGGATGGGATAGGGAGAGAAGATGGTGGGATAGCTGGAGCAGAGGATGGGATAGGGAGAGAAGATGGTGGGATAGCTGGGGCAGAGGATAGGATAGGGAGAGAAGATGGTGGGATAGCTTTTAGCAGAGGATGGGATAGGGAGAGAAGATGGTGGGATAGCTGGAGCAGAGGATAGGATAGAGAGAGAAGATGGTGGGATAGCTTTTAGCAGAGGATGGGATAGGGAGAGAAGATGGTGGGATAGCTGGAGCAGAGGATAGGATAGGGAGAGAAGATGGTGGGATAGCTTTTAGCAGAGGATGGGATAGGGAGAGAAGATGGTGGGATAGCTGGAGCAGAGGATGGGATAGGGAGAGAAGATGGTGGGATAGCTGGAGCAGAGGATAGGATAGGGAGAGAAGATGGTGGGATAGCTTTTAGCAGAGGATGGGATAGGGAGAGAAGATGGTGGGATAGCTGGAGCAGAGGATAGGATAGGGAGAGAAGATGGTGGGATAGCTTTTAGCAGAGGATGGGATATGGAGAGAAGATGGTGGGATAGCTTTTAGCAGAGGATGGGATAGGGAGAGAAGATGGTGGGATAGCTTTTAGCAGAGGATGGGATAGGGAGAGAAGATGGTGGGATAGCTGGAGCAGAGGATAGGATAGGGAGAGAAGATGGTGGGATAGCTGGAGCAGAGGATAGGATAGGGAGAGAAGATGGTGGGATAGCTTTTAGCAGAGGATGGGATAGGGAGAGAAGATGGTGGGATAGCTGGAGCAGAGGATAGGATAGGGAGAGAAGATGGTGGGATAGCTTTTAGCAGAGGATGGGATAGGGAGAGAAGATGGTGGGATAGCTGGAGCAGAGGATAGGATAGGGAGAGAAGATGGTGGGATAGCTGGAGCAGAGGATGGGATAGGGAGAGAAGATGGTGGGATAGCTGGAGCAGAGGATAGGATAGGGAGAGAAGATGGTGGGATAGCTGGAGCAGAGGATAGGATAGGGAGAGAAGATGGTGGGATAGCTGGAGCAGAGGATGGGATAGGGAGAGAAGATGGTGGGATAGCTGGAGCAGAGGATGGGATAGGGAGAGAAGATGGTGGGATAGCTGGAGCAGAGGATGGGATAGGGAGAGAAGATGGTGGGATAGCTGGAGCAGAGGATAGGATAGGGAGAGAAGATGGTGGGATAGCTGGAGCAGAGGATAGGATAGGGAGAGAAGATGGTGGGATAGCTGGAGCAGAGGATAGGATAGGGAGAGAAGATGGTGGGATAGCTGGAGCAGAGGATGGGATAGGGAGAGAAGATGGTGGGATAGCTGGAGCAGAGGATGGGATAGGGAGAGAAGATGGTGGGATAGCTGGAGCAGAGGATAGGATAGGGAGAGAAGATGGTGGGATAGCTGGAGCAGAGGATGGGATAGGGAGAGAAGATGGTGGGATAGCTGGAGCAGAGGATGGGATAGGGAGAGAAGATGGTGGGATAGCTGGAGCAGAGGATGGGATAGGGAGAGAAGATGGTGGGATAGCTGGAGCAGAGGATAGGATAGGGAGAGAAGATGGTGGGATAGCTGGAGCAGAGGATAGGATAGGGAGAGAAGGTGGTGGGATAGCTGGAGCAGAGGATATGATAGGGAGAGAATATGGTGGGATAGCTGGAGCAGAGGATGGGATAGGGAGAGAAGATGGTGGGATAGCTGGAGCAGAGGATAGGATAGGGAGAGAAGATGGTGGGATAGCTGGAGCAGAGGATAGGATAGGGAGAGAAGGTGGTGGGATAGCTGGAGCAGAGGATAGGATAGGGAGAGAAGATGGTGGGATAGCTGGAGCAGAGGATAGGATAGGGAGAGAAGATGGTGGGATAGCTGGAGCAGAGGATAGGATAGGGAGAGAAGATGGTGGGATAGCTGGAGCAGAGGATAGGATAGGGAGAGAAGATGGTGGGATAGCTGGAGCAGAGGATAGGATAGGGAGAGGCAAACAGCTTAACAGATGGCAGAATGTGTGATGATGACTCACCGAGTTCTCCCGCAGGCCCAAGCCTTCCCCGTTAGGCAGAGAGGACCTCCTCTTGACAGTGGGTGTTTTACTGGGGGTGGACGAGCCTCCCGCCTTCTTCTTCACCACCACCACCTCACAGCAGGCCTGGTCTTCATTCAGAGTGCTCTTCCCCGCGTTGATCACCCTGCACGTCACAACAGTTAAACCAAGCTGGTCTTCACCATTTCATTCACACGTTCATCATTTTCCACTTTAGATACTCTTGGAGCAAGGAGTCTGTGATTGGTTTCTGCAGAAAATACTACAATCTGATTGACTCTGGTGAGTTTTAGTCAGCACTGAGTTGCCTTGAATCGGCACGTCCAATGAAACCCCACATATGAAAGAGGCTGCATTTTACCAGAAAAAAAAACGAACTGATCATTTGTTCATGAGCAAAGCACAACCCCGGAAGTTCAGCGGACATACCTTACGTCAGAATGTCAACCTGGTCAGGCACATAGTACCATAGGGTTATGAGCCCAACATTTCTCCTTTATTTCATTAGCCAGTCAGTTATGCATTCCCCCAATAATTAACTCAGCCATTCTTGGGCTACCATGCATGCGTTTTTAGGTGTGTACCACTGACAGGTAGATTACGATGAAAACGCCCACCGATACTGAAAAAAGGCAGCAGAAATGTGATACACAGTCGACTGCTGGGAGGGGCAGAGTCCTGTTTGGAATCTGTGCCTGGAAAAGGAGTTGTGTGTAATTGAGCTGGCAATGTGAAGTGAACTGTGAAGTGTGATTGTGCATTCACTGACCACGATACTTGACCCACTACCTTTAAATTGCGATTTACGCTACCACCCTGGCGCATCATCACTTTTCACATGCCGTTGATGCGACAGCAGTGTTGTACACCTTTAACACGAGCACCCCTGCATTACATGAGGGCGGTAATGTAGTGTACTACCCGACCAACCCAAACAACTGAAATGCATTTTGAGCAGGGTCTGGGTCCAGTTCATTCAGTATCGTGTTCCCTGAGGGTTTTTCACTTCCTTTATTGAATTTCAATTAAACTTCTTCATTTGACTGAATCGATGCCAGCTCTGATTTTTGCATGTCCCAAAGGCTCTGTCTTTAACAACATGCCACTGACAGCCTGCAGCTCAATGCTTGTTTCACCTTCTGTAAAACTGTTTTTTTTTGTTGGGAGCTGCAGTTTTCTGTCAGGTTTCAGAAACAACCTATGGCAATAATTCACTGCCCTTGAACTTTGTCTGTGACATATTTGGTTTGTTACAGGCATCTTGTGTACCTTAGCGCTGTTGCGAATGAAGGCCTGTTAAGGCTAAAAGGATTGTTTGGTCTTGTATAATGTCTTGTATAATGGCCATATATGTGAAGATTGCCCTTATGGTGCATTGCAGGGTCGCTTGGACAGGGTATGCTATCTCCACATGGTGATGTGTCTTGACCCTCGCTGCACTGAGCAGTCTATACACCCTGCTATAGTATCACGCTGGCAGGGTTATATTCTTTTGATTGATTGATTGATTGATTGATTGAGCTTGGAGGGCAGGGGATTAATTACCTCTGTTCCATTTATAATTGTGCGTATATGTTTTTACAAACTTTCAAATAAAGCATGAAGAATGAAGGACAACATTTTTAGCACACATATATTATGTCATATTTTCACTACTGTTATCTGACCTAGCCTTTTATACACAGTTATCAGTACTGTTAGAAGCACCTCTTTCCTTCTGAACATACACAA
Source organism: Synaphobranchus kaupii (assembly GCA_029718625.1). Lineage (NCBI taxonomy): Eukaryota > Metazoa > Chordata > Actinopteri > Anguilliformes > Synaphobranchidae > Synaphobranchus > Synaphobranchus kaupii. The sequence continues at coordinate 10,578,682 of CM056377.1, read as the reverse complement.
GTACAACAGAGCACCGTGTTATCGACAGTCCACACCCCAAAAGCAAATGATCCAGCCCTTGGCGCGCCCACTCAATGCAAACTCTGGGACAAGCAAGAAGGCAAATAAGACAAAAAAAAAAGCACAAAGTCCAGTGTTCCTTGTTCAGTCTACACTGGGGTTTCTCAGCAGGGACTTTGGGTGGATTTTATGGGACGCTGGGACAAAAGGACTTGGAAAGGGGGCAGTAAGGGTCAAATGGGGTTCGAGAAATCCTGGCGTAAACAATTGGGTCGTTCCAATGTCCTTCTGCACCACCATAATTCATAATAGGGTCCATTAACTTTAAAAAGGGGTCACAGGATAGACTACGCTACACCCAAGAAAGGCAAAATAAGCAGATGTAGATCTGCAGCTCTGACGTGGCAGCTGCAGATAACAGGATATTGACAAGGGGGATGGGTAACGTCACGCTGTCAGACTCAGTACACACCGCCATGTCTTACTGTGCCTGATCTCCTAGACTCCTGGGCTATAATTAGGCATTTACGACATGTTATTCTGATGGTAAACCCTGAAGCACCGCAAGCATGATTTTCATTCCCACAAAAACAAAGCTCACCCTTCGCCTTCAGCATTTCTCTCAGCATAGATGGTGGGTGCAAGGTCAAATGAGGGAGAACCACCATTTTGAGAGTGGAAAAATGACAGAGTTTTAGCTCCAGGATTTATATTTCAGATAATATGCTTTGAAATGATAAAATACCATATCACATTATTGTTTTGTATTGCATATATAGGCCTATATGTTCTATAATTAATAGGCTAAGTAATAAGTCATTTAGGGTGTTTATTATATAGAAAAGATGAGGACAAATGCCATTCCCATGTTAATAACGAATCTTCACAAAAATGACAAGAAGGACCCTATCATGCTCAGCTCTCAATTTCCTAAAGGGGTCCATTAATATGTTTAGAGTTCTCAGATAGACCAGGAAGCAGCAGAGGTGCCCTGTGGTTGGTGCTGCCCCACGGCGTCTCTCTCTCTCTCTCTCTCTCTCTCTCTCTCAATCTCTCCCTCTCCATCTTTCCCTCTCTCTCCCTCCCTCTCCCTCCCTCTCCATCCCTCTCCATCTCTCTCTCTGTCTCTCAATTCAATTTCAATTCAATTTAATGTGCTTTATTGGCATGAAATACATATCGTAAATATTGCCAAAGCATTATACATACATATTAAAATTCTAATAACAATAATTATTTTTATTTTTTTTCATTATATATTGGGGAAAACAAAATATTGAGGAACATATTAGTTGTTAACTGCACAATATAATATTGAACAGATAAGACATCTGTAATGATATATTGTCTCTCTCTCTAACCCCTCTCCCTCCTCATGTCGGTGACCGTGGGGGTGGAGGAGGGTGGCAGGGTGGCCTAGCCTGGGGGAACCACCCTGCCATTCAGGCCTGCATGAGTTCTGCCAATGAACAGCCAGGTTAAACAAAGAGCGGAGGAGCTACAGAACCAGGGGGCAGGCTGCCAGCGCCCATATCGCTAACTAACGAAAGAGCACGCCGACACACTGCCAAATGTCTGATGGAGCGGAAAGGAAAACATTTAACACACCATTTTACTCTTGCATCATTCATTTACTATTACCATCATCAAAGAAAGGGCATAAACTGAGACCCATAAGAAACCCATAAGGAAATATGGGTAGCTTGCGCTTGTAGTGGCTTTAATAATGGTAGATCAGTTCCATTTAAGCATGTAGACTACAAAATGGCGACCTGAATGAACGTGCTATACGCAGGGGAACGTATGCCTGCTGTCTTCAGAGTACGGCATCTTTCTCTCACAGGAACAGTACATGTACGCTTTAGGTTTTCAAGGTCGGACATTGTAGATTTTATCCTCTAGGATAGAGCGTCCCAGACTTTGGACAGTTGCTCTTAATGAGCAGAGCTGCTCGAGGCAGTCTATATCTACAGCAAACTTTTCAGCCCGCAGAATGGTCTCAGGGGAAGACTACTCGGCTCGTGTTTTTTGCATCGAACGCAGACATTCGATGTCACATCCCCAGGGCACGACGTCAGCAGCTCGCCGAGTCCCAGAGGGACGGCGCATTCATTACCTGCCGCCAGTGCGAGCCCGTTGCAACCCACCACAATAGAGCGCCATGCTAGGTGCTACGCGGGTGACGTTCCGACACAAACTAGGCCAGACAATCCCCCGCTCGAACGCAGCCCCACTGCCTGCTGTCTAAGGGAGTGCGGACTAGGGGGGGATGTTGTGAGCTTTCTTGCGGAGTGTTAAAATTTCCCTCTCTGATCGGTCTCAGCTCCTAATTTACACCACAACCCAGTCAAAACACTCAAAATGCTAATGGGTAAGCCGAAGCCCCAGTTTCCTAAAATAACTGTGAAACGGGCATCGAATAAACAACCGTCATATACTGTAGGCTGCGGTGGCCAAACACCATTCTGTCACATGACCAAGTGACAGACATGAGGTGAAAATTGAAATGTGGCTGTTCCCTGTGCCTCTAAAGCCCTGCAACCTGCGTGAGGAGCCTTTGCCCATCTGAGAAACGTCAACGTGCCGCCCGCATACAATCTCCATACATAAGAAGGCTTGCAGTGCAGAGGCGGTGACCCAGTTTCGAGTCACACAGACAACTTGTTCTCCCACCAGTTGAGAAACAAGCACAATAGCAGCACCTCTGCCCTTTGCTCTCAGATATCGGATATGGAGGTAGATTATCACTGAAGGGTTGTCAGTGTGGTGAAATGGATGTCCAGAATAGCGTGTACAGCACCGGGTGTATTTATAGCCCTGTCTGAGAGTCTGTGACGTTTCTCATCACTGTCGACTAGTGTTTTTCTCCCAGGTTATCTCAGAGTGAATTCTCCGCAGGTCTTGGAAATTTGGGGTGGGGGTGGGGGGGGGGGGGGACACAAAACGATGCGAGGAGGTGACGCTGCCTCTTTTTGCCGACACCCGTGGGTTCGGAAATACAAAAAAAAAAGTCACAATACTGCCAATCCTATTCCGGCTGGTTTCTGATTGTCGACGAGATCCAGCATTTTGTATCCCTGTCTCTGTAAAAAAGTTATTTCGCCTCATGACTATGCATGATGTACTCTGGTCGTGAATGACTGTCAGTGACTACGGTGATTGACCATTTCTTTAATCATGGAGAATTTGAACCAAACAATAATCTGTCTCCCTGCTTTCTTCCTCATCTCTTGGGTTCAACTGTGCAAGGGCTGTTGCTCTGTTTACTAAGAATTTTCCTTACACTGAGAGCAAGAGTAACTGCCATACCTTGTGAATTAGCCTTAATACTTAGTACAGGTCTTCATTATGGGAAATCAAGAATGCACAGACTCCGAAGTGGATCACGGGATGTCAATCACACGGCCATGTTAGGATGATTATTGCATTACACAGAAACAGTCCAGTAATGTGAAAATGTCCAGGCTTTTAAATAATTACGAGTGAATGTCGAACATTCACTGTCTATCAGCTCAAAATATGTCCAATTTAAGGCACTGTGTCCCGTGAATGCAGTGCCTTGTCTTGAATGGGACAGGGCAGAACTCATTAACAGGGCCGAAGTCAGAAATGCTTGATGCTGTATAACAGGATTCTGGGAATGTCTGAGGTTTTAATCCGTTCAGGTGGGGGGGGCAGTGTTTCATTTCCTATGAGCTGAGCCCCCTCACAGCAGTGGACCCCAAGTTGGCATGCTGTCTCTCTCCCTCTTTCACTCTCACTCACTCTCTCTCTCTTTCACTATCTCTCTGTCTCTCTCTCACTCTGTCTGTCTGTCTCTCTCTCTCACTCACTCATTCACTCTCTGCCTCTCTCTCACTCTGTCTGTCTCTCTCTCACTCACTCACTCACTCACTCACTCACTCTCTGCCTCTCTCTCACTCACTCACTCACTCACTCTCTGTCTCTCTCTCACTCACTCACTCACTCACTCTCTGCCTCTCTCTCACTTACTCACCCACTCTCTGTCTCTCTCTCACTCTCTGTCTGTCTCTCTCTCACTCACTCACTCACTCACTCACTCACTCTCTGCCTCTCTATCACTCATTCACTCACTCACTCTCTGCTGTCTCTCACTCACTCTCTCTGTCTCTCACTCACTCTCTGCCTCTCTCTCACTTACTCACTCACTCATTCACTCTCTGTCTCTCTCTCACTCACTCACTCACTCTCTGTCTCTCACTCACTCACTCACTCTCTCTGTCTCTCACTCACTCTCTCTGTCTCTCACTCACTCACTCACTCACTCTCTGCCTCTCTCACTCACTCACTCACTCTCTGTCTCTCTCTCTCTCTCTCACCCTCTCTCTCTCACTCTCTTTCAGTTGAGTGTGTGGGGGATGGGAGGGGGTTGCAGTGTTTGGTGCCGATTTGCTTGTGAGTTGTTTTAGGTGATACGGTTTATTATCATATTTAAGGATGTCAAAAGTCTCTCTCTCTTTCTCTATCTCTCTCACTCTCACTTAGTCTCTCTCTCACATGCCTCTCATTTGGGTCACCATCTTGGGACACACAGCAGACCCAGGGGAATGTGCGCAAGCTGCGATTCCTCCACAGCGGGGAAAGAGTGGAGCTGAAGAGACGCACCGCCCGCGTGCAGCTACATAGCACCAGAGAGAGACATGCCATCCAATATACAAATCAGTATTGAGCCTGCGCGTAGCTACATAGCGCCAGAGAGAGACATGCCATCCAATATACAAATCAGTATTGAGCCTGCGCGTAGCTACATAGCGCCAGAGAGAGACATGCCATCCAATACACAAATCAGTATTGAGCCCGCGCGTAGCTACATAGCGCCAGAGAGAGACATGCCATCCAATACACAAATCAGTATTGAGCCCGCGCGTAGCTACATAGCGCCAGAGAGAGACATGCCATCCAATACACAAATCAGTATTGAGCCCGCGCGTAGCTACATAGCGCCAGAGAG